>JAJKFI010000096.1:2135211-2156377 GCA_029204185.1 Lerista edwardsae
AACTTAATAAACAAAGGAACTTAATAATTTTTGGGTTTTAGGCGTTCTGTAAGATGTACAGGATGATCCAGCCCCTTGCTACTTTCTTCTAATTGCCTCCCCTCTCTCCCTCCATTCTCAAGTATCCCCTGTTACTGAACCAAATATATGTATGATCCAAATAAATAAATATGTGCACTGTGATTGTGCAAAAGCTGTACTGGAGCATTGCCCCGTGAAAGGCCATGGAATAGATCCTGTCAAATCAGTTGCAAAATAAAGACGACGAGTATTGCTTAAACAGTTATCGGGTTAAAAGCCAAGGTTGATTAAAACCAAACAGTACTTTTACATTTCACCCACTGACTGTGGCAGGCTTCTTCAGAAGCCAAGTTGCTTTCCACCACCTCTGACATTTATCTACCCTAGTAAAATGTTACTCCTGTCCCTCATTATCTTGTTAACTACCAATCTACTGACAAGTTCACCTACAGTCTTAAGGACCTAACCACTTGCTGCTTACTAGCTTACTTGCTCACTTGGGAATCCATGGCACTACTTAATAACTGTAAACCAAGTACTCAAATACTTTCTAGCTTATTTTAGCTTTGTTCCTAAGCACTGGGAACCCTTTGTTAATACTCCTAGTTTCCTCCTTCCTAATCCTATTGTGTACATATTTAGACATTTCTATGGCCTCTCTGTGCACTCTAGTCTGGTAGTCTCCAATCCTAGCTAATACTTTAGTGTTTTCAAAATCTATCTCAAAAGATCCAGTTTCCATGCTCCACTATTGCTGATTTTTCTTTTTGCCTTAATCTACAATTCCTCCTATCATCCTGGTGATAATACTTATTTTTGTCATTCCTATATAAACCTGATGAGCTTTCTCCTATACAACCCTGATCAGTTTTCAGAATAGAAATGTAATGTAGAAATGTTGTATATTGTGTATATGTGTTAGGAAAAAAGCTCAGGTGGCAAGTGCATCAGGTACTCAGCATGTGTAGCTGGGGTTTCAGTTTCTAGTTTCTTGTGGTTTCTTTTACTTCACTTTGCCTAAGGTATAATAGTATTTGACATTTATATACCTGTTTATACATAGCATCTACATATTTCTTTAGAGAGCTCAAAACTTTCAGTGATTCTTATACTAATCCTGCCAGGTTGGTCTGCACATAGTGAAATAGTGGAGTACTTAAAATCACCTAGTGAGCTTGTGACTGAGCCAAGAGTTTAGCTGGAGACTTTCTGATCCATTGTTCTGTTTTATAGACACAAAGGCCCCCATAGAGTGCATTTGGACCACTCTTGGAGTCAGAGAGGCCAGCACACAGACGTGTGCCATCTGAGAGTGATCCAGACATGATTTACGGTGGTGGCCCTTGTGCCAGCCAAACTTTGCTGGCCTAACTGAGCCAGCCTAACTCCAGGTTAGGATTGCACTCTAAGGAATACAGGTTTGTTTTCTTTAATTATTATGTCAACTTTGCTGTAATATTAACTAATTGAATGCCTTTAAAATAATGAGAGGCCTGAAGTAAGTTGCAAAATGAGTTTATAAAATCAAACATTAGAAAGAAATAGATAATAAGCTTAACAGTGGTATTCATATATGCCTACTGATATACCGTGGTGTCTTTTATGCTTATGCAAAGCAGAAAGGGCTCTCCCCGCTTCATCTAAAGAGATTCTTGCACAGTAAATTGAAAAGAATTTAATCTGCATGAGAATAATGACATGGAGTAAGCCCTGCTGGGAATCATACTTCCAGGAAGTTGTGGTATTCCATAATTGAATGTCTAAACCAGATTTTCTCTCCACTTCGCATTTTTTTCATACAGTCTTATGCTTCATTGTTCTGAATAGTATAACTCATCCCAGGTTTGAGTGCAAGTTTCTGTAGGAAAGTAAAGTGTTATTAACAGTAAGAAAAGGTGCTGTACTCAAGTCTCTTGTACTCCACAGCTATCTCCTTGTGAGATAGGTTCTAGAAGAGTTTCCCTGTTAGACTGATTAGCATGGCCACCCAGTTAGAAAAAAGCCTGTGGTATGGTTCCTCCTGCAACCATAACACTTCAGAATATGTGCATGTTTGAATACTCCAACTCATTACAAATAGACCTCCCTGCACACCCAGAGTCAGTGTGTCAGGCAGAAATAAGAGTTCAACCCTAGCCTTCATTATACATTCATTGAATTATTTTAACATAGGAGAGCATGAAAACATGGAAGTTCTCCCACCTCCACCTCCCACAGGTATAGGAAGGTAAATCATGCACAGTTTTTGCTGACCATATAGTTTGGCTCCAAAATTGCAAAATTACAGTGTTGCAAGGTGAGAAATAGACAAATGTCATTCGCTTTTATGTACATTAGGTGTTTAATAAAACTGCAGCCTGTGGTGGCTTGATGAGCCATTTGTATACAGTGGCTAAGAATATTATTTGGGCCACTTTTCTCATGCCACAATATATGGCTATGAAGGAAGATTTGCAGTGCCCTGGCAGAATCCAGAGAATCTGCATACGTAGTACTTGTATGTGCCATACTGAGTTCTGTAAAGCAGCTGCCATGTACTATGGTGTCCATTCTTCTCATTACTGCTGCAGAACTGCTTGCTCTTTGTATGACGCTTGTTTAAAGGCTAAGTTGTTTGAGCATATTAGGACAAGTGTTGTGTGGCATAGTGAATATGTTGTGTGGCATAGTGAATAGGCTGCATGTTTTCGAGTTCAAATTCCAGTTCAAACTTGGATTCAGATGTGTAGGATTTCCTTCAGGCAGATGTCACAGTCAGGGATTTTATATACATACATACCTAGAGGTGCTTGAAAATGGTGTCATTTATTTTATTCAGAGGTAAGCCCATTGTAGTCAGAAAGACCTATAGCCTAGTCCTAAATGCTCCAGCTCCTATAGTAGCAGTGGTGCCAAAATGGCTACCAAAACGGCTGCATCCAGTGGTGCCAAAATGGCTGCATCCAGTGAGAGCCTCGGCAGCCATTGGAGGCTCCTCGAAGGAAGGAGACGAATGTCCCTTTCCCCTGGTAAGGGCGCTGGCCCCACAGTGGGCGTCCTCAATCTGTGCCTGCTATTTTGCTGGGGCAGACTTGAGAACATCCATGACAGGCCATGAAGCCCGACATGATATCCTCAGTGGTGGTGGAGGCCACCACTGGTCTCGCTCTGCCCCTTCCCCACTCCCTCCCCCACCCCAGTAGAAGCGGTAGCACTTACCGCCAGGTGGATCCATGGTGGGTCCTCCTGGTTCTGACCTAGCATCAGTGGCATGCTCATAACTGCCAATGCTAGAAGTGCCTTATGGCACTTTCGCAATACTGACGCCAGTAGTAAAAGTGTGCAGCCGGTGCTCAGGGGGAAAGGGTTGGGCCCTTAGTCTGTAGCCCTATCATATTGACTGGAATCAAACACCTCTTCACATAATACATATATAGTCTCTTAATATTTTCTATGCGAGTAATCACATATAGATAAAGCATATACCGCAATGCATGTGAAAGACAGCCTTGAGAATATATTATCCTATGAGTTCATGGGCTAAGCACACACTTTAATGGACTCCTGTTCCCCCACCCACAAGCGGCTGACTTAAATGTGCTAGAGTAAGTATATCAGAACCAGCAGGAAACACCCAGAGCATGTTCTGAGACTACCCTCTGCACACAACCACAGCACAGCTTGAAGGGTGCAGCCCATGCCAGCAAAGTCAGGAGGGCCAGAGGCTCATAAGGAACCAGAGGCTTGCGGCGGGGGTTTGGAGAGCCCTGCTCCTAGTGTTTTATAGTGTGTATTTAGTTTTTGTTATTTTTCAAGGTAAATAAGGTTTCCGAAAAAGGCTTATAGAGAATTCATACTTCACAAAAAAAACTGTGGTTTGGGTTTCAAAGTTAGGCACATTTTGGAACATTCTGATGTTGTGTTGTTTCTTTTCTGACCAGCAAATCTGCAAACGTACAGCACTGTCAACTATTTTTAAATCTGATCCCAACATCAGAATCTTTTTCTTTCAAACATTTCTAGGGTATTTAGTACTGTAGTGTGTTCCTCTCTAGAGGAAGGGTGATCTTTTAATTAACACATAGGGCTGGTACTTGGGAACTGTTATTACTTTGATTTTCTGTGTCACCGTGTTTTAAGTCACAGGATTTTTAACCCTCAGGAATTTCTGGGCTGATGCACTTTGAAGATCCTAGTCATTCTACCTTGCTTTTGTGACAGATGACGCTTTAGTAATAATTGCCAGGGCAGAATCCATGAAAAGATTTTTATGGACCAATGCACCATGCTAGTAAATTCATAGCAACTGACATGAAAACAATTCTTTGAATATACATTTCCTCCTCACAGGAAAAGCATCCACACGGAATATTTCTTATATTTAGATTCATTTTATTCAGTGGAATGTTAGTCATGATACTGTAGTGTTGCCTCACTGCATGATTTCTTTAGCGGTCCTTAGGGTTTTTAATTAATATTGCTTTGAAATGTGATTAGAAAATGCCCTTCGGTCATCCAGTCCCACCCCCAGGCTTCTTCTATGAGTCATGGATGTTCAGATCCTGTGCAGGAAGTGAAGCAATGGTGAATTTAATGCTAGAACTATATATCCAATTAGTCTTTGGCTGCTGGTGCAAAGTAGCTATTAAGAGGGTCTTTCATACTGATTTGGATAGTGGTTCTTGTCTACCATTGCTTGGAATAGTTTGTGCATCTACTTCAGTTTTATGAGTTGTCTGAAACTAGACTAAACAGTGTTTCATTAGCATGTATTTGTTTGGTTGGAAAAACATATACAGTAGTTTTGCAGTTTCATGTTGCAAAATTGTAGAACTTGTAGCTGAGATAGAGAGGGAGCAGAACAGAGAGGAAGGCATTTCACATCAAATATGCCTTTCTTTGTAATAATTTTACATAACGGGACTGCAAATTTGGATAGGCCAGCAGTCTGCCCCTTTCTTTAGTACACTAATATAATTTATTTTATGGTAAACTGTTTGATATGTCGTCACATCTTTTTATGCTCTCACATGCAGGTGCACTGCATGCATACACAGACACACAGCACTGGAGTGGTGTTAATAGATGCAGTGATACCTCTAATCACATACTGTGCTATGAAAAGAATAGCAAGTCTTCTATTACCTTACAGCAGTAATTCCCAGTGGGTCACAAAGCACCTAGGGCAGCCATCTTGAAAATATGGAAGATGGGATGCTGGGAATGGGGAGGGCTGTGTGGTTGTTTTGATTGTGTTAAGGATGTAAACAGGCTTTTTTTCTTTCTGATTCACTTTGCTTTAAATTACTGAGAACTAACCCAACTTATTGCTGCATTCTCAGGAAAGCATCCGGTTCTTGTGTCACAATGATTGTACTTCACCCATGACATCATTTCTAGTGGGGCCTGGACAGATTGTCATTCTAAAAACTGGAATTTTCATTCCGGTGCTAAAAAGTTTGAGAATCACAGCTTTAGAGGCTAACAAATACATTGTTAGTGTTAAGCATACCGCAAGAACTTCTTGTTGTTTTGGCTTGTGCAGAGTAACATGGTTATCCCTTTATATAATGCTGCTTGTATGTTACACCAAGAAACAGGCTTCAGCATGTTCTTGTGTCTGTGTGTGCTCACTCACACACACACACACACACACACACACACACACACACACACACACACAGAGAGAGAGAGAGAGAGAGAGAGAGAGAGAGAGAGAGAGAGTTAACTTGACCCCGTTGAGAATATAGCTTGAGTCAACATTTTGCAGATGCATTGTTTTACAGTAATGATCCCCAACAATAGTGATGCTTCTGTCATGCTTTAATGAACACCGTAGAGAGCTTTACTGGATAATCGCATGCATTATATACAATTATCATCTGTGAGAGCTTGCATTTTCAGGTCAGTTCATTTGAGCAAGCATGCCCAAACATGGGAATTAGAGACCCAAGTTGGTATAGTGGCACTCTGTTGCTGGCACGCTTCAGACCTAATCAGGGTGGATTTGATTTAAATCAAGTTGATTTAAATCATGATTTAAATCAACTCAATTTAAATCATAATTTTGAAAGAGCAACTATCATCTCTGTCCCACAGCGGCTCTTCGTCTGACCTGCTGTTGACTCACTGACAGTCCCATTCACTTTAATGGGACAGCTGGTGATGTGTCAGTGACACAACAACGTGAGGGACGTGAGGTAACTAAGCTCCATTTCATGCTGAATAAACTAAATTATTGATGTATCTTAAATAGAAAACTATATTTAGATAGATTTTACTCCAAAAGCATTTTATTAAAATAAATTTGATAAAATAAATTTATTTGTTTATATTTCGGCGGGGGCTGAAGACCTTTTTATTCCAAAAAGCTTTTAATTGTTGACAGGCTGGCTGGTTATTATAACCCACGGGGCTTGTTGTTTTTATATTGTTTTTAAATTTGTTTTTAAATGTGTTCTTAATTTTTGATTGTATTGTTTAATTCTGTTTTAATTGTTTTTAATTGTGAATTGTTATATTGTTTTTATATCTATATTGTAATGCCGCCTTGGGTGCCTTCGGGCACAATAAGGCGGGGTACAAATCTAATAATAAATAAATAAATAAATAAAATAAAAAAATCTGATTCTAATTTTAAAAAATCCTATTTTATTTGTTTATTTATTTAAATCATAGATTTTTATCCACCCTGGACCTAATGGTTATGACAGTTGTGTAGTTCATTTGCACTGAAGGCTAACCTCATATTCAGGTTAGCATAGCAGACTTGGTGTGTGTCCTTCCTCCTGCCACTCTGTATTTAAGGAGTAAGGTTTATGAAGTCGTAGTTGTAGTGCTTCTCCACAACCCTGATTATCTGAATCACTTGGGTCTTGACTTTTCCCAACTTTTGTCCAGCAGCTCTTCTAAAATACTGCTTTCCAGTAGCCCCACTTCTCCAAACATCTTGCCACAGGCAGATACTTAATGACATGGATGCACCTAGACATGAAGCTTCACTTGTGCAGAAGCAGAATCCAACAAGAATCGGCTTTTTATCAACAGGGTATCAAAAGCTTAATTGTTTCTCCCACAAAAGAAATTTGTTCCAGTTTTCCCATCTGAGGGCTTCATAGCAACTCAGACCTTTGGAGACTTTTACTCCCCCCTCCCAATTCTTTAATTAGCCTGGGAAAGACAACATGGACTGAACTGGTACAAGTTTGGAGTTCCCCTATCTCTGGAGTTGGAAGCTTTGCTGCACAGAGCCCAGTTCTCCTGCAGGAACCCAGAGAAATTAATATGATCTTATTCACAAGAAAAAATCCTGCTGCCTAGACGAGTTTGAGTGTGAAGGCATTTTTATCCACATGCTTTGCTTTTGTTTGTGTGTTCCTTTTCTTCTGGTGTGTTGGTTCACTCCACATTTAGAGTTGAAGGTGTGTGTGCACGTGTGGAAATTAGCAACACCATCATGAAAGATGGCGGATGGAACACTAAGCATTAAATCTCCTCACACATTTTGAAGCAGCCTTCATGTTGATTTGCTGTCCTGGTGCCAGACTGAGGCAGTATAGCAGCACCAGGAAGAGGTAGTTGTGTCAGCACACGCAGGAGAGTCATGTGTCTCGATGCCTCAGTCACATAGGAAGTAATGTGAAGACAAACTGCCTGTGCATTTGCAAAAATGAGAGCAAAAACACTGAGTCCTGCTGAGGTAGCAAATCCTCTCCTCCATACTTTCCCGAAGTTGAAGTTGAGGAAGAAAATAAGAGTTGGTTTCTCTTCCCTGGGCTTTTGAAGGAGAATGCAGATTCCTCTCCTCTCTCTTCTTTTTAGTCCTAGTTTTTGTTTGTTTCGATTAAGCAGTGAGAGAAATTTCTCATTTGCCAGAAGGTCCCCATCAACACAGGAGAAAAGGCATCCAGATCTGTCTGCTGCCACCGTGTCAGTTTAAGGCATCCCATGGCCCTGCCTAAAGAATTAATAGGAGCGAATTGAAGCCAGGGGGCGGGCTTAGCGGCCATGTTGTGTGACTCAAAACAATCCTCATTCCAAGCGTTTCAGATTGCTTTGCGCGTGCTGTTTAGGACTGAATAGTTTACTCCTGAAGTAAAAACTTACGAAAATAAAAACGTGTGATTGTTTAGAAACATTATTGGTAACCTTATTATGATTTAATATGCAATTACAAGGTTAAATTCCTCGTAATTATAGTACTGAACATACTGGACGAAATGCTACTTGCTGTCTATTTAAACTCGGAATGCACTGTTTTGACAGACTTATTTTTTGAAATCTACACAAGCAAAAATAAAGTGAACGGGAAGGAAAGAAAAAAAGGGGAGGGTGGGCAAAAATTAGATAAATATATAGGAAAATTACATTAAAATCTCTTCATGACACAAGTAGTTGTCAATATGAGACTAATTCTTTTTTACTTCTAGACTATCAAGAGTATTTTTTTTAACTTCTACACTCACCCCGCCCCCCAAAGAAAAAAAAACAAATTCTGTTAATGTTCAGTACTCACTGAACGGTAGTTTTATTGAACCGATGTAATGAGAATACATGAATCTTTCCGTGGAAATTAAATCCCATTTTTCGTTCAGCGATTCGCACACCCGTATGCAGAACACGCAGGCATGCTTAAAGAGGTTGAAATTAACTTTTACACGCGTGCAGGGAGATTTTTATTCGAGAATCCGCGGCAATCCTCCTTGGCGGGAAAGATCTGCGTCAGCCATATTGTTAGACCAGACCCTTGGCTTCAAGAATATGATGTCATGGCTTCTCCAGTGTATAATACCTCCATGGTTTAAGGTGTATGTGCAGCCATGGTAGTAACAGAACCCCCAGTACCCTGAGGGCCATTTGATTGGTTCAGGATATTCATTGTTATCAGAACTCTGTGAGAACTTCCTTGTTCAATACCAAACGCTTTCATTGTTGCCAGCATTGCTTTTCAGATTTCATGTCTCTATTGAAATACAGTAGTGCAAACCATTGTGATTGCATCTATGCAATTTTTAGGATTTTGCAACTTGTCCCAAAGTTTCTCATTCTTACAAATTGCAGAAAGAAATAGCTCTAGCTTCTGCAGGTCCGAGAAGAGGGGGGGGGCAGGGAGGTTTGCAAAACAGGATACTATCTGGTGCAAGCCATCACCATCAAATTCCACCCCCTCCTATAGCTTCTGTGTCCCATTACTGCTCATCCCCACTTGTCTGCCACCACTGCCTTACTTGCTCCTTTGGGTGCAGCAAGGTCTAGTGATGTGCAGGGAGTACAGCCGCCTCTTGCAGTTACCCTCCCAGAATGGCCACCAACTGGGCACTCTAAGTGCTGTTGGCAGCCATCTTGTTACAGTGGAATTCTGTCCCACTGTTAGAACGTTCTCTGCATTGAAGAATTCTATATTGGAGTTGGCTATAAGATATACTATGCCTAATTGAAAAGTACTGTATATATAATATTGATGTCCAGAACAGACATGATCTGAATAGCAGATTGCTCTTTTCACCGCAAGATGCTTGTGTGCCTTGTAAAAAAAAAAATGGAAGAGAGACATTCTCCTAAAAGCCAAACTGTCAACATTTGATTGGAATTCCTTCAGGAATGTCTTCCTTCAGCCCTCTTCCTGTCCTCAGCCAGTTCAGTTCTGTGCTGGACAACACAAAGCTACAGTTTGATGTTTTATCTCCTATAGTAATGTATGAGCCATTCAAAGGGTACCTCTAAGCATATACTAAGCAAGTTATGTTGAAATCAATAAAATGTCATTGGACATCTGTTTAGGATTGGGATCATGGCAGCCTTGGAGTCTTCAGAACATATAGAATTCATTGTGTTTTAGAAAAGGAAGTATTTTGCTCTTATGATAGGAAGAATTTATTCATCAGTCCATTCACAGAATCTGACCCTTTCAACTAAAAAATGAATTCATGTCCATGGTTTAGAGGGTTTCTTGCCACTCTGGTTTGTAAAGCCTGGGAACAAAAGCATTTTTTTCCTCCGTCAGTTTGTGAACTCAGCAGTGGCTTTTGAATCTTGCTTAGAGTGAGTGGATTTTTGTTGTTTTTTTCTTCCCTCTATCAATCTCATGGTTTGTAAGACAACAGGGATTGTGTGAGAATTCAAAAATAAAAATGAACCTCAAATAATTATGCTTCATAAATTTTTTTGTGAATTTTTTTTTGTTTTTTTTTGTGCATTTTTATGCTACAGACTTCTGTAAGGGAAAGCAATACAGCCAGAAATTCTGTTGACACACAATTTTTGACAAAAAAACCTCTTTGTACTGAGTGCTTCCTTGTCTCAGTCCTCCTGATTCTTGTGAAGAGAAAAAAAGAATAAACTCTCAGGCCAAGCGCCCTGTAACTTACTTTTTGAGATGCTAAATCACAGCATGTGGTTGTGGACGCTGTCGTTCTACTGAATTCAGTAGGTCTTAAAATGTCTGACACCGTGTGTTGAGTTATGGTTTAACTTAGTAGTGTTTGGTTACCCTCATTGGCCATGATCCAGAGAGTCCATTTATTCATGTGCAAGATGATGTTGCCAAAAAAAAAAAAAAAAAAAAATTCCAAGGAGAAAGGCCTGATGAGCACATGTGTTCTTCTCTGGATTGCATCCATTTGGCAAAAGGCTGTATGAGAGTATTCCAAGTATTATGATTTTCAGTTCGCTCTACTGTATATGTGCGTATGCACATGCATAAATGCATTCATACACACAAGACATGTCACACTGTTGGTGTCAGTTATAAATTCATATTATTTTAGTGCTCCCAAGATCAGATCTTCAGAATAATACCTCTGATTTGGAGCAGTAAGCAGAGCCCAGTTGTTCCTCAGTCTCCTGGGCGCAGGACCTCCCAGGCCTGCTTACCTAGGAGCAGAAAAGAAGGGCTTTTCCTGTTCCTTTATGTAGCGTTTTTTCTTTCTCTCACATTGTAGCTTTCTAGGGAGGGGTGGGAGCTGTGATGTCAGTGAGATTGCCTGAGTCTTCAACCATATGGGCAGTAGACTATGTGACCCACATTCCCCTTCTCCACAAAGGATGAAATCCACCCTCTACTCTTAGACACTTTAGCTCAAACACAGTGCTATCTTATCCCACTTCAGCGCTTGCCCCAGGCACCGTTGGCTGGAACTTTATTTATTGATTTATTTAAAGCCATGTGTAGCCTCTTTTTTCACCATAAAAAGTCTACAAGGTGACTTGCAATTTTAACTATAAAGACCACAATAGATTAAAACAAAAAGTACTAAAGGCAAAATCAGGATTATGAAAGTAGCAGTAGTATAAATGCAGTGAAAGCAGAGGATGATCACTCCTGTGAAAAGCTTGGGTGAGTGCTCAGAACCTAATATACAGTTATGGTGATATCAGGCAAATCTCCCTAGGGAAACATAAAGGACACCATCCATAGAGGTCCTTCAGTAGCTGTCTTTGTGCTATTCTGACTTCAGCAATGAGGATGCTAAAAAAGGATTTTAGAAGATCTTAAATGATTGGCAAGTTAATGTGGAAGAAGACAGTCCTTCAAATATCTTGCTCCTAAGCAATCTATATATAGGGCAAGACTAGCACTGTGAATTGTTCTCAGGAACAAATTGGGGGCCAGTGAAAATCTTGGAAGTGTTGAAAAAAAATATGTTTGTGCCCCAGTTAATACCATGGTTGTCATATTTAGAACCATTTCAAGTTCGGGAATGCTTCTCAAAAGTAGTTTCATGTATAATACATTGTAGTAGGGCGGTGTGGATGTTAAAACGCATGGGGAACTATTATATGGCTTATTATTAGTACTAGTACAAACTTAGCATATAAACTAATATCTTCAGAAAACCTCTTTCAAGTACTTCTGCTGTCTAAGATGAAACAGGTGTCAGCTGGCAAGAGGATAATCTTTGTCATGGTACCATGTCTTGGGTTGCTTCTGAAGGTGCTATACATTCTGCTTATTTTTTAAGTAAAGTCATCACAGCCAGCTTGCTGTCATTGGTGTTTTTATGACTGTTACTTGGATATTTTATCCATTGTATTTCAGGAGAAATGAGACCTTCATAGTACCCAGTCCAGGTCTTTTAGTGGCAACGGAAGCTGTTACATATTGATCCCCAAGCCAGTTAATGTGATACTTGCATGTAAAGCTGCGTAATCTGATTGAAGTCAGTGGATCTGAATAATCAGAAAGCCATATGTTGCTTAATGACATTGAAGGCCAAAACAATGCTACACTGGTGTATTCGTTTGACAGAAGTAGGCTGCAGTCTCATCCACACTCCTGGAAGTAAATCCCATTGAACACAATGGAACTTACTTATCTGAGTAGATAAGCCTAGGAATGTGCTAATGCTAACTTTATTTTTCTTCCTTTGAAAATATAATTATCATTAGCATTGGAGAATTTTCATTACCTGTTGAGGTCAAGTAGGAGATTTTATTTATTCCTGTATTTCTTATGAGGTGATTTAGAAGTTGTTAACAAAGAAAATTGACAAGTTCTGTTGAAGGAGCTTTGTGTTCCTTTAGTGTGGAATTGATGGCATTCCCTAAGGACTTCCATATATGGAAGAACTTGAATGTAGCAGATTATGAGTACGAATTGTCATACTATATAGCGGTGCTTTTTAGCACTGGGAACCACTTTTTAAAATGACTATCATGATGCACTGACCAAAAAAAATAAAAAATCTAGAAGGTCATAATTATTAATAATAATCAGGGTCCTTTGCTCACAAGGCTCCTAGAGACCTTACATATAGTGTGTATGTAGACATTTGCTAGACTCTCCCTAGAAATATTCAAGGACTGTTTCCCCAGACTTTTATGGTCATTCCAGCTATCCAGAAGGCTGAACTGGAGAGCAGGATGTGCAATTAGGAACTGCCAGGCCAGACAAAAGGCTAAAACTGGGTTCTTGCATGATCTGTGACATGCCAATTACTAAGAAGATTGTAAAACGTGATATTTTAATGTGGGGATATGTAGATTACCTCATACCATCGGTTTGTATTCCAGCTAACAATTTTCCGGGCAAACATTTAAAAAATGTTTAAAAAAAACATTTCGCATGCAACCCGCCAAAAGTTGGCTCGTGCCACAGTTTGGGAACCACTGCTATATAGTATGCATCTGACTGCCACTTCATTATTCTGTTCTCATCCAAGCCCACTGCTCTGAAACTAGAATTGAAAGCAGACCAGACCTAAAGGCTTTGTTTTTCATATCATGTCTAGTTTAGGAGATAGCGATGCACTTTTGTCTTCCTTTCTGAGCTATTTGTTTTGTTGTGATTGGTAATGTAGCGATGCTTTTTCATGAAGCATCACCCTTGTTTAACAATAAATCCTGAAACACTGCCCAACACACATTGCTGCAACTTGTGCCATCATGTTTCATGATTTCAGAAGATTGTCAAAAAGACAACTGTAAACATTCTACTTGGGGAGAAAAATGTGATCTTTTTCAAAAGGCTTTTTCTGTGAGAGCAAAAATAACACAAGAGGGGAAAAAAGCACAATATTATTTCATTCTTGGCAGAGATATGTATTTATGCTGAGATAGATTTATTTTGTGTTCATACTACCTTCAATAACTTGCATTATGTCCCTTGGAATAATGACATATTTCTAGAAAATAGCTACTTGGTGATTTATGCGTTACCCAGCAGATTCTTACTGCTAACAGTAAGCAGTATTGATGGTAGTCTGAAAGAGCAAGGCTACTTTTATTTGTCTCTGTTTGGGGGAAAATCCAAAGGTGAAGGTTTTTCTCTCCATAGGTCCTGTTGTAACTGTTTGCCGTTTAAATGGCTGAGGGCATAAACTGTTGTTATCATCTTTGATTAATGTAGATTATTGTTTTTCTTAACACTGAGCCACTTCTTCAGTGCTGCTAAATAACTACCTAAAGCAAAGAGGGATCATAAATGGAACAAAGCATGCCATTTTGCTAAACCTCTGAGAACAATTTTAACTGATCATGAACCTCATTTTAAACCCACTGGTAGAAAAGCAGTTTATCTTAGCCACGTTTTTCTTTCTCAATGGACTTACTCTTATTAAATTTACAAAAAAAGAAAAACAGGTTTTGCAGGGAAGTTTACCTAGAGCACAAAGTAATAATCCACCATTGGCATCTTTTCATGAAGGTTTTCAGCAATTGCAAGTATGAGTTGTGGGTAGGGAGAGCTAGTTTGGTTTATTGATTGAATATACCATAAAGAAATTTATTTAAAAAGAATGTCCAAGAGAACTTTGTGTGTGATGAAACTGTTTATAAGGTATTTGCCATTTCTTCTTCTCATTAAGTTTTTCCCTTTATTGTCTTGGGCAAGAGATCTTATTAGCATATATAAAACGCAAATGAATCACTGAGAGCATATGCTGCAGTCTCTAGCCTGACTTAATGTTTAAATTGTGCTAGAAGTCACAGCTACATGGACTCATGGACAATCACCAGCTTCTCTGGCCCTTAACACTGCATCCCTGATCTAAGTAGAGTCCAAACAATTACTGAAAGCACTAGACATGCTTGTTTTGTTTTGTACCACAGACTAATTATGATGATAATAATATCCTGCATTTGTGTATCGCATTTAAAATGTTCTGTGTGCTTCCCATATATTGGCTTAGTAATCCTAATGAAGTAGGCTCATGTCTAGCATGGTGAGCTTGTGGTAGTTTCATTAGTAAAGTGTGGCACTCAAAATATTAATGGCTGGTATTATAGCTAATAGTTGCTAATGACAGCGGTACTTATATTATTGACAGAGAAATGCACTTACTTCTGAAGGGCTCTGAAGTGATGCTGTAGGATCCAGGCATTGGGCTTGCCAGTTTCAATCAAGAAGCAACACATCTGTTCTCTAAGAGTTTATCGCCTGCCCGTGAATATATTTTAGTCCTAAGACACAGCACCTGTTGCTGGGAGGCATTTATTCCAAACATTTGCCTAAAACACAGGGAGAAGACATTTTAACGTGCAGGAGAGGGGCTGTCTTTTTCAAAATCGTTTCTTCAGAGAGGAGAACATGGAGCAAAATAGTTCACTGCTATTTGGAAGTATGCACGTTTACACAGCACAAAGCTGCAATATTTTCACTCGCAGGGCCTCCCTACTGAAGTTCATCATCATTGTCATTATTGTTATTGTCAAAGTTGCAAGAAAAATTGAATTACAGTCTGGTTTTCCAAATGTTGGAAGAAAACTTCCCTTGCAATTTGTTGGAGGAAAAAATAAGCCTAAAAATAACGGTAGCAAGTGCTTGTTAGAATGCTCTTCTTCAGTAGGTGTCTGTTTTTGCATTTGACAATGATAGATTTCATAGCGTGATCTTCTCATTCCCTGTACATGCTGCATCATTTTGCATTCTCTCTCTTTCTCTCTCTCAAATATGATGACTCACAAATAAATAGAGCTTCCTCTTGCTTGGGAATTGTTCAAACATTAATTCAAGTTTTCAGGCTTTAAAATCCCCGTAGTACTTGGCTCTATTGCCAAAGATTCCCCAATGCTTTTGTGTGGCATCTTAGCAGCTAAGCTGATGACAGCAAAGGAGGGTTGCAGTCGCCCTTGCACCCAAGGGCTCATCCCAAGGGGGCAGGTGTATTTATAGGGATTGAGGTGTGACATCAGAGATGCAGGAGCCCCCAAACATAGCAACAGACAACCAGCTGTTGCTGCTTATTCTTCTTTATCAGCAATTTGTGCCCCAGCTGGCAGTCTCACAGTCTTCCCTGGGACTTCTCCCCAGTGGAATCTCTTAACAGGGATGCACTGGCAGTCTTATCATACGGACATACCTTGGTCTGGATAGGCTTAGTATTCTGGGGAACATTGCAGTGCTGATCTGGCAGCCTTGCCCGAAGTGGTCAGCATGGCAGTGGCTTGGACACCAATAGGGGCTCTTACTGTTTTTGCTGCTGGGGAGTTAGCTCAGTCTGGGTCCACCTCCACTAACAGCCTTCATCTAACAACCCAGGGAGTCTCCATGGAAATGGACTCCTTTATGCATGTCCCCCCTTGTCATCTTATTGCTTTTCCTGCCTCTCCTCCCATTCTTATACTTCCTGCCCGTTTGTTTCACTCATTCTCTATTGGGTTTTCCCCTCCTCCTTACTGATCCTCCTGCATCCTCTCTACCCATCACCTCTTCTGTGTCATTCTCATCCTTTCCCCTTTCTTCACTCATCCCTTTTCTTCCGCTCCTTCATTGGTCCTTCTTTTCTTCCCCTCTCTTGCTCCTCTCTCTTGCTCCAGCGTCTAAAACCTCCCACCTCCCTGCTGATTTCCCCTCACCAAGATTGTCACCAGCTATGCAGCATTCCTTCAGCATGCCTTCTGGTGATAGTGTCATCACCTTGCCTTTGGCCCTGTAACACTGGCTGCTTCTTGGCCATTTGGGGGTTCACATGGAGAGGTGTATGCCATAAATGTTTGTGACTTTTTTTTCCTGGCATTTTTTTTCCTGGAATTATGTTGCAGAACAACTGATCGCACCAAGAGAGTCAGGCCTGAATAGAAGAAGATTGTGGGAGTGAAAAAATAAGAGAATACTGTTTCTTTGCAAGAATAAACCTAGAGACTCTTGTACTGATGAGCCATGTACTATATAGGTAAATGGACAACTTTATAGAGTATCCTCATCAGAAGGAACAACTCTTTAAAGCAGTGATTTTCAACCAATTTGCTGCAACACATTGGTGTGCCACGAATGTTCTGTAAGTGTGCTGCGTGAGTTTGGTGGAGGATCATTTATTAGAAGGACTTTTGGGGGATGTGAGTCCCCCACAGGCAGCATAGTGTGCCTCATCAGTTGTCCAAAAACTGATGGTGTGCCTGAACAATTTTTGCATCTTCTAAGTGTGCCATGAGATGAAAAGGGTTTGAAAATCACTGCTTTAAAGAGTTCCAGGAAGTAGGCTTTGTGAAACTGGACTAGATTCCTTTTAGCTTGTTTCTAATCCTATACATTCCAGTCAAGGACTGAAAAGATAACAACTGGCCAGTGATTGCTTCCACTCATACCCCCACCCCCATGTTCCAACCACATCACTCCATTCCTAACTTGGTTTAGCATTTTTCATGTCAAGTCCTCTTTCCAGTAATTCTGTATTGTATCCATTTGCACTGTCCTTGTTTGTTCAGAAGTTAATCACTTCCTATGAACTTCTTAGGTGCAGATTATCTTATCGGCATTCCTCTGTTTCTATTATATCACTTGAAAACAGCCACTGTGATGCAATAAATAGAGCTGAGGTTTAATATGGGAGATTCAGCTCCAAATCCCTACTGATTCAGAAAGCATATTAACAGTGCACTCCAATATATTTACTCAGTAGTAAGTTCCAGTAATTAAAAGACATTTACTTCTTGGGAGGAAAGCTATGGCGAATCTAGACAACTCAATAAAAAGCCGAGACATCACCCTGCCAACAAAGGTTTGCATAGTCAAAGCTATGGTTTTCCCAGTAGCAATGAATGGATGTGAGAACTGGACCATTAGAAAGGCAGAGCGCCGAAGAATAGATGCTTTTGAATTATGGTGTTGGAGAAGACTCTTGAGAGTCCCCTGGACTGCAAGGAGATCCAATCGGTCAATCCTCCAGGAAGTCAAGCCCGATTGCTCCCTGGAAGGACAAATCCTGAAGCTGAAGCTCCAATACTTTGGCCCCCTCATGAGAAGAGAGGACTCTTTAGAAAAGACCCTCATGCTGGGAAAGATGGAAGGCAAAAGGAGAAGGAGGCGGCAGAGGATGAGGTGGTTAAATAGTGTCACCGAAGCAATGAACATGAAATTGGGCGAACTCCGGAAGCCAGTGGAGGACCGGGAGGCCTGGCATGCTGTGGTCCATGGGGTCGCGAAGAGTCGGACACGACTTAGCGACTGAACAACAACAATGACTTTGAGTGGAGACTGGCTTGTTTGTTTCATATCAATCAATCAATCAATCAATCACTAGTATTTATATACTGCTTTTCAACACAAAGTTCACAAAGTGGTTTACAATCTAAAAGAATGGAGAACACCACCTGCAACAGCCACGAGAAAGACACTGCGCTGGGGTGAAGAGGGACAATTGCTCTCCTCCTGCTAAATATAAGAAGACACCACTTGAAAAAGTGCCTCTTGCCCAGTTAGCAAGGGTTATGCCCAGTTAGCAAGGGTTAATATATATACAGATTGTTTTTTTTTCTTTTCAGTGCCATTGGCCTTGCATTTCTGAGACTGTAACATATAAAACTATGTATAATATTAAATTGCTATAGGGATAAATTGCTATAGGGATTGAAGAAAGATATTTCTGATAATACAGCATGGTTACTATTTTCAAGAAAGTGCTTTTCATATTGCATGGTTTGGCTATATTCTGTTTAGTAATCTAACAGGTTATTTTTGTTTTGGGGGGCTTTTTTTGGTCACATGAGGAATTTCTGAATAGGTTGGAAAGGAACTTTGTTTTGAGTTCAGTAACCTGTAGTGAGTTAGCTTTTGGAGGCAAGTAGCAAGTTAGGTTTTGATGGAGATGTGTGCATCATGTATGCATGTATGTATGTGTGAGTACATATACATACTGATACAGAAACCTATAGAGAGAAAATAATTGGGATTTGTTCTTTCTTCCCCAGCTTGTTCTGTTCTGCTGCTTATTCCAGTGGTTCTCAAACCTTTTAGCTCCAGGACCCATATTTTAGAATGACAATATGTTGAGACCCACTGGAGATGATGCTAGTAACTTGGTAGTGATATAATGGCTGGAAGTGACACTATCAATTTACGCGTTAAACCTAAGCCATGATCTGTCAAAGGTCCCATTACACAGTGCATTTGTAGTGTTATTTTGCATTGCTTGAAATTGAAGCACTCCAGCTCAAAGCAGAATGCAGACTTGGATCCTTCTCCACTACATAGCCCTCCCATTTTCCATCGTCCAATCTTCAGTGGTTGCTGAGCTATGTGTTCTGCAATCCACTTGAATTGGCTTGTGACCCAGCTATTGGGTCCTAACCCACAGCATGAGAAACACTGGTTTATTCTGTACCCAACTTTTTTCAGCCTCCTGTTTTCAGTCTGCACATGCCAGCCCTGGGGTGCATTCCCACATACTGGGAAGATGACACTCACTGTGGTATGCTGAAAACTGATCCTAGTTGATTTAAGTACTGTTGCGGTTTAACTTTGTTTATTTTTAAATTGTCTTTAGGCAGAGACTCCAAGGCGGTTTATAACTCAATTAAAAACTCAACAAAAATTATGCACTTACTTGGTTTGGCCTTTGGCAATGTGACTGAAGATGTATGAGCTGGTTGAAACCTCCAGATGCCATGGAATTAATAATAGAATTAGTACTTGTATCACCGTTGTCCTGCAGCACAGTAAACTATGGCAGGGCACCAGAAATAGATGTACGGGATTTCAAGCTTGACTGAAAATCATGCTATGCCTTTGGAATCAGTTATTCCAGATGTTAAAGATGGGGCACCTTGGGTGTGGTTATTTAGAAATGAGGAAAACATACTTTGGACATGCTGATATCTTTTCCTTTATTGTATAATATGCCCACGTTTGTCCTAGTCAAGAACACAGGTTACAGATAGGGCCTGTGGGGGCGGAGGGTCCGGTGGTGGGGTATAGGACCAGCGGTGGCCTTGATACGGGGCTGCTCCAGTCCCTGCTGGAAAAATAGCAGGTGCAGATACTCTAGTAGCATCATTGTGGGGGGGGGCGCTTTCCCGGGGGAAGGGGACAAACGTCCCAAGGAGACTCTTGCGGATGCCGGGGATCCCATTGAATGCAGCAGTAGCAATTTTGTTACCACTACTCCTCCGTGACCTGATCAGCTCAGGATTGGGCTGTAAGCCTGTTAGATGTTGTCTTTTCCACAGGTAGATGCCCTGCTTCTTTGCTGCTATTTTGAGGTGAGGGTCAGGAAAGCCATGTGATGGCATGCTGCATAAACATTGCAGTTTGTTTTAGGTTCAATAGTTAACTGGTGTGTGTGTGTTTGAGAGAAATATTAGGAAAATACATGGAAATTGTCACACACTGTTCAGTTTAAAGTGTTGACCAGTCTCATTGTCCCTGTGGAGTTTGACTTGTAAAGGATTGAGACAGTTTTTCTGTTGGCTGTTTCCTGTAGGCTCTGAAGCTTGTAACAACAATGACAAAATTCCTTCCCTGAAATATTTGTAAGATGATGTGTTCAGAATAATGGCTATGAATCAGGAATGGTGTTACTTGTTTACTTGATAAGATCTTTCCCATGTACCCATTTGCACGGAGAAACTCAATAGAAACTGAACTGAACATCACTATAGCTACCAGTGTGCAGTTACCATTTCTATTAGTGTGGATACATTACAGCTTTCCTGAAGCTAAATGGATCTGGATCTGATAGGGGCTACCTGATTGGACAACTTTCTGAAACTATATTTAAACCACATTGAATTCCACTGTGGAAAAAAATTGAGATTATAAATACAAATAAAACAAAATTACTGAACATGTTTTCTAATTTTCTTTTTAGGTTTCAGTCGAGCAGCATTACCATTTGGGTTAGTAAGGAGAGAACTGTCCTGCGAGGGCTACTCCATCGATCTTCGGTGTCCAGGAAGTGATGTCATTATGATAGAAAGTGCTAATTATGGACGGACAGATGACAAGATTTGTGATGCTGACCCTTTCCAGATGGAGAACACAGAATGTTTCCTCCCTGATGCCTACAAAATTATGACACAAAGGTAAGAAAAATGGTGATGATATATTTCAGGGAAAAAAATCATTTGATATGGATGCATATGCTTCTTCCCCCCCCCCATTTCCTTCTTTAATGAAAAAAAAAATCAAATAATCTAGCTAGAAATTTTTAAAGGAAGTTGCTTGTGAAAGTCATTTGACAGGATGGCTGGCTGGCTGGTTTGTTACATTTTTATATTTTATTTTATGATCCACTGGCTTGTTGTTTTTAAATTGTATTGTTTTGTTTTAATTTTGTTTTATTGTATTGTTTTGATATTGTTTTTACATTGCTTTTTAATGTTAACTTTTATATTGTATTTTTATATTGTAATGCCGCCTTGGGTGCCTCCGGGCAAAAAGGCGGGATAGAAATCTAATTAATAATAATAATAATAATAATAATAATAATAATAATAATAATAATAATAATAA
>JAJKFI010000096.1:2156387-2213705 GCA_029204185.1 Lerista edwardsae
AATAATAATAATAATAATAATAATAATAATAATAATAATAATAATAACAATAACAATAATTTGACCTTTTGGCAAGCTTTTCTGTTTAAAAAGCAGGAAGGTGACTACAAGGGCATGGAAATATTTTGCCTTGGTTGAAATTGTGTTGTATCCTTGTTTTATGGGAGGTCAGACTTTATTTTTCTTTTCAGAGAGCTGGTGCCTGTTTCAGTAGTTTCTAAATGTTCATTCTAGCTAAACACATTTGGCTACGATGGCGAGATAATGTTCATTGCTTTAAAATAAAGTGCCAGGCTGTGATTTATTTTAGTCTCATAAGGACATATCCCTCATGATCATTTGTAGCAAACAGAGTATTAACTTTTTCTTGCCATAGCCAATAATGGATACAAACATCTCACGCATATATTTCTATATGATTGACAGGGCAATCCTAGCCCTGACGTTACATTGACGCAATGTGGTCGGGAGTGGAGGGATTTGCGATTGGGTCCGATACAGTCAGTGCGGTCTCTTCGGATCTGTGCCTGCTGTTTAGCAGGCGCAGATCCGAGGAGCGCATATGGGAGGCTGGAGCCTCCCCTTCAGTAAGGGTGTGAATGTGCCCTTGGGAGGCTCCAGCCTCCACTATACTGCACTAGGATTTGGCACAGGCCGGCCTTGCCAATCCAGCGCAGTATAGGATTGCGCTCTGAATCGTAATCAGTTATCTGCAATTATGTAGAGGCATTATCCAGGAACCATTATCCGCGGGTCCCCATGGCTCCCTGCCCCCTCCTCACACCCATTACCTTTGTTTATGTTTGTAACAGTTGCTCAAGCAGTCATGCAACCTTTTGCAATGCCTTTTGCTTTAATAGACAAGTAAGCAGATAGGCTAGAAGGGAGAGTGAAAGTGAATAGGAAGCAAGAAAGAGGAAGTTAACATTAACTCTAGGCTGCCTACTTGTTGTTTATGGAAGCAAGAGGTAGACAGTAATTGGTTAAAGTAAGACTGTTATGAAAATTAACAAAGGTAATGGGTGCAGGGGGCTGCAGAGGTAGGGCTTCCCCTTATCCATGGTTTCCAGTATCCATGGGGAGAGTGTGAAACGCATCTACCGTGAATACCAGGGGACTCCTGTATTAATAATTGAGGTCTAATTTGTGCTCAAGAAACACGGCATATCAGAATCAGTGGATATTGTGAGAGTCATGTTTCTTGTATGTGTGATTGCACACATGTGCAACCTATTTGTGTTGCACAACCTAACCTAATCTATGATCAACCTATTTGTAAATCTGAAGTTCATCAAAGGGACATGGGTAAAGACACGAGTGAAGCTGCTTTTCTTAAACATAACAAGGACGCACCCAGGACTTTTGTATCCTAATAAAGAACTAGTGTTAAAGTACATAGTATGAATTAGTGTACTTATTCTAGTACATTATGATAATAAATTATTACTCCACACCATCTTCTCACACTGCAATGCTCTCCCCTCTTATGTCACTTATTCGTCCTTCAAAGGACACAGCTGCACTGAAATGGAAGCTAAGTACAAGAACTGTTTACTTGCTTGCTCTTCTGACCTTTCTATTTGCAAGTTAGAGGACATGCTATTTAAAAAATAGAAACTTAATTTGAGATCTTATAACATATGATGATTTTTTTAAAAATTCCATTTACTTGAGGAAAGGCTAAGGGACAGGAAATGAAACTGTTTTCCTGCTATCAAGTGCCTTCTGACAAATGATGTTTTTAATTTGGTTTGTCAACATAAGTGAGGCATGCCTCAAATAAAATAAATCACCTTTCTGATCAGATTTCATCTAGTGAGCGGTACACATATTCTTTTGCTCATCAGACCTCAAATAGAAAAAAAGAAGTACAGAAATATCAGACAGGTTCCTTTTAAGTGCAAACAAGGCTTCCACTACTCTTATCTTAACAATAATGAGTAAAAGAAAGTCTTTCATTAGAGGCCACAACCTTGCATAGATGGATGGGAAATCGCCCATTTCATCTGATTAATCTCATCAGCATGAATTAATTTTATCCCATAAAACCCAGGTCTACATGTAATGGTTGAAAGCTTAAATCAGTTTGAAAAATTGTTTCCCCACTACCTTATCACATTACAATCATACTGAGAACCGTTTTGGTTCAGCATCATACTGAATATGCTTTGTGACAGTGCTCAAAAAATGGTGCTAAAAATACTAAACCCACAGTAATTAATACTGAAAATTTAAGCATGGATTAAAATATCCCTGTATTTATTGTTTTATCTCTAGCTGATATATATGTCTTGTAGCAGTCCCTTCTACAAATCGGTCCTACTGCCTTCTTTGAAAAATATTCTGTAGTGAAAGATGCCTCAAAGTTGACCGCAACCTACGTTTTTCTATTTCTTTCACTCAGTGCATCGGATACTTACTGTTCTTTCTCTGCCCCAAAAGTTGACTGTATTGATTGTCATGTATCCAATACCAATTTGGACAAGTGCATTCCCTGAATGAATGTGCATCAAAGCTGTCATTGTAAATGACTGATCTCAAGTATCAGGTCCTTATTTTCCTTTAGCATGTCATTGGCTTTCAATACCAGAGTCTGAAAGATGCCTTGACAAACCTCTACTGTACATGATTATCAGAGCCAGACACTCTCTCTTAGACGTTCCTTTATTTAGCGCTGGCTTCATCTCACATCAAAGAGGACTCACAGACATAGGCATTCTTTCTGCAAACTCATCTCAGAATAAATTTGTAGCCCAAAGGGTATTTGTGGAGTTCTTTCTGTTTAGGCTTACTTTCTCTCTCTCTCTCTCTCTCTCTCTCTCTCTCTCTCTCTCTCTCTCTGTGTGTGTGTGTGTGTGTGTGTGTGTGTGTGTGTGTGTTTCTCATAGAAAAGATATATGAGAGCCTGGGGTGACTAAACTATCCTGTTTACATGAAAAACTGTTAATGATACTTAGTATTTTATGTAGAACTTTATGGCATTTAATGTGCTTTACATACATTATCTTTTATTGTTCTTGTAATAGTTTATTTTTATTTTTTTGCTAAACAACATTTAATTTGCATGTTTTAATCCCTGTACAACAGCCCTGTAAGGTTGGTCATGGTAGAGATCGAGAGACGGGATTAACTAATTAATGGGTCATATGCTGAGTTCATGGCAGGAACTGCCTGATGTACACATTGTGCTTGACCCTTGGAGGAAAAATAGCTGGAGAAGCCCTGGAAGCCCATTCTTGAAGCCCTGTACTGACCAATATGGCTGACTCAACTCAGCGCCGCGAAAGGGGCTCTCTCGCTCGCACGGCGCGTGTGTAAAAGTTAATTTCAACGTCTTTAAGCATGCCTGCCTGTTCTGCATACGGGTGTGCGAATCGCTTAACGAAAAATGGGATTTAATTTCCACAGGTACTTAAAATCATAGTGATTGATACTGAAAAATACTACCTCATAAAGTATGCAGCCTTTCACAAACTGAAGTAGATATGAGGAAAAAAAAATAAAAATACTACCTCATAAAAAATACACTTAATAGCCTAGAAGTGAAAAAGAATTCCTCTCATATTGACAACTGCTTGTGTTATACATTGAGAGATTTTAATGTAATTTCCCTACATATTTATCTAATTTTTGCCCACCCTCCCCTTTTTTTCTTTCCTTCCCGTTCACACTTTATTCCTGCTTGTGTAGATTTCAAAAAATAAGTCTGTCAAAACAGTGCAATCTGAGTTCAAATAGACAGCAAGCGGCATTTCGTCCGGTATGTTCAGTAATATAATTACGCGGAATTAAGCCTTGGAATTGCATATTAACTCATAATATGGTTACCACTGATGTTTCTCCACGATCACACGTTGTTATTTTCGTAAGTTTTTATTTCAGGAGTAAACGATTCAGCTCTAAACAGTACCAGAAAACCCATTGGAAATGCTTGGAATGAGCAATGTTTTGTACTTACAAACATGGCCGCTAAGCCCGCCCTCGGCTTCAATTCTTCTCTATGAAATATTAAGGGAGGGCCACCGGTTGGCTTGACCACCATGTTCCATCAGTTTTCAACATAACAGCCTAATCCTATCTTTCCCGGCGCCAATGGCTCCAGCGGCACTGAAATGGACACTGCCAGATGCCTCCTCCAGGATAAGGGAGCATTTGCTTCCTTACCCCATGTAGAATGCAGATTGACAGAAATGAGTCTCCTTGGCTCTGCGCTCATCTCTGCGCCCCTCCTGGACCCAGTCCTTCTCCCCCCCCGTTCCACCCCTCCCCACCTTCACAACTCTGAAAAGCCACAATGCTAAGCAGCAGTGCTACTTACCACCATTGGCTCTTCAGTATCCTCAGCACAGTACTGTGCCTGGTGCCTGCTCTTGAGGAGCCATGGATGTACTTTACGGCACGTACTTTACGGAACAAACACTCTGATCTAGTGGTACAGACATATTTCAGGGTTGGCTTTGAAATCAGTTTTATACCACAAACCCACCTCTTCATGGTACAGAATTATTGCGCAACACAAATATTTAATTATGTGTAGTGCATTTACACACACACACACACACACACACACACACACACACACACACACACAGAGGGTGTTCGGAAAGTCACTGTGCACTTATGTATATTTATTTATGAAAAGTGCACAGTGACTTTCCGAACACCCTGTGTGTGTGTGTGTGTGTGTGTGTGTGTGTGTGTGTTCACACAACATTTTTATTTTCAGTTTTTCTAATTTTTAATCCATGATTGAAATTTTCCTTTAGGAATTCGTTTTAATTTAAGAATAATTTTAAAGTAATTCAATGACGGAGAACCATTTGGTGGGTAAAAAAGCAATTATGCGAAACAAAACCCATGCAAGATGAAATGGATGTTATTATTTCACTTTCTTGATATAGCCTTCTGTGCTTGAATACTCAGAGTGGTTGAACACTCTTAATTTCCAGATTAAGGTTTCAGTCCTAATCACACTGACCTGAGTGGGACTTAAAGTGCAGTCCAAATAATGTCTACTCAAAATCAAGTCTGATCAGCAGGAAAAGTCCAAACAGCCTCTTACTATCATACTTCAGAAAAGAGAACAAGGTTCAAGGAAGGTTTCACATAATTATTTAAGGAAGGTGTAAACTGCTTACAAATCATTGCATTTGTAATTGCTTGTTGGCAGCAGTTATGGTAACTGGTTCTTATTTATCCCAAAGAATTCCATGCATATGAGCTGCACACACTTTAATGTAACTTCTTTGATATACCATTTTGGTCATGATTTGGAAATTGTGGCCTACAGGTGTGTTCTGGGCCATATATTTTCTATTGAGGGCTTATGCCAAGTAATAAATTGTGGTATGGGTCTGTGCCAGAGCTTTCAAATGGCCACGTACAAGCTGATGAAAGATATCTGCCTGGATTTAAAGCAAGTGTCCAAGCACACATTTAAGCATTGTATGAATCGAGATTGAATCTAATAAAATTTTTTTGAAAAAAAGAGGTTCTGACTTTAGATTAAGTTCTGGGCCAAGATTCCAAGAGAAAATGTATTGAGTCCCAAGCAGATCTAATTCCCTTCCTCTCCTACTCTGGCTATACAATTTTGAAATTCACAGGAAACATCAGAAAACCTTAAGCAGGTCATGCTCCTTAAATCCATCTCAAGATACACACTTGTTTTTTTTTTTCCTACTGATGGTTTCATTCCCACAGTCCTGAGACTACTGGAGTTTGATTCTTGATTGCTGATGTATTTAATATGCAAGATGGTCATAATTAGCAGTTCTAACTTTCAACAATACTATCATTATTAAAGAAGTAATTGTTTGGAAGATCATTCTCTTTCATAAGGACATTAGCTTGTTAAGCTATGACACTGGTCACCATAGTCACTAATCAGATGTAACATGGATTTAGGGTTTTTGTACATGGAATTGCAGAAGCATTTATCTCAACCCTTTCCTGAAGAGACCTTTATTAAGCTATGATGGCTACTGAATAGAAAATGTAACCAAGATTATTTTATTCAAATATAATTTAAATATTCATCAAAGAGGATTTGTGCTTGAAACTGACAGAGACTATTAACATCAAAAAATATAATTAACTGCATTGGGTATCATGAAACAGAGTTAGCCAAATAGCCGAGAGGTCTAATTGCTCCAGAGTTTGCAAAGCAATAGTTTATATATTATACGGTTGCTGTGGAATTAATAGTAATGTGGTTTCCTATGTATTGCAATTAAATCTTTATATTAAGGTTCATTTGCTGTATAGAGAATCTGTGGAATAAAGTGTAATAAACAGGCACACTTTAAAAAATCACAAAGATGGGAATTTCTAGGAACCATCTATCTTAAATTACAAGAGAACTTTAAGGCCTTTAAATCAACCAAGAGAATGTTTTTATTAGACATTGCACAACAAGTAATAACATGAAAATACTAGCTAAATACAAATCAAATGTTCCTTACCAAATTATTTTTGTGGAATTGTTAATCAAATCAAATATACTGTATTCAAAACGGTGGTTATTAAAGAGTGAGTATACTGCTCTCATATATGTACAAAAAGGTTATCGCTCTGACACAAAAATTACCTCCTGGTTATAATGAAAATATCGTCTTTATCTTTTTGACTCTGTTAGGCCATTTTAGTTCAGCATAATGTGAAATCTTTGATCTGCATAGATTTTGCATTTGTCTGGTTTACCTGTCTAGAATTACATCAGGTGTTCTAATGGCATTTTTACATTACTGAAATTGCTGAAATGGGAGAGTTAAGGGTCAAGGATAAGAGCAATAGCATGATGTTTCAGTGCATCTGTTCTTCCGTTAAAGAAGTAACAGGTAATTGCCTCATAAATTGACCATCATTGCTTAAAAGCTGAAAAATTTCTAGGCTTGTATAGAACCTTATAATTATAAAATGAAACCTATAGGAACAAGCTACAATGCATGTGTCTGCACACGCATGAGTGTGCATTTCATTTGTACTATCTATGTGCATTCTACTTTACGTAGAAATAATGAGTCCCTGGTGCAAAGATTCACAATCTAAGAGTGCAATCCTAACCTGGAGTTAGGCCAACAAAGTTTGGCCTGCACCAGAGCCACCGTAAAGCACGCTTGGACCAATCTTGGAGTCAGGGAGGATGGCGCACGTCTGGGTTCTGGCCTCTCTGACTCCGAGAGTGGTCTAAACATAACTTTACAATGTCCTTTGTGCTGGCCAAACTCCAGGTTAGGATTGCGCTTTAGAAAAGATACCAGGGAAACCACAGAGGAAGGGGAAGGGATGCAGGGAAAGGCTGGAGAAAAATATGTAATTATTAGAACCCAATCCTATCCAAGATGAGCTGTCATGCATAGCCATTCATGATAGCAAAACAGAGTTCTGCTGTCATAAATATCTGCCAATGGAGCGCACAGCACTCCATCAGGAGATATTTTGGAACTGCTTCCACAAGAGTTGGCAGTGTTCCCTGTCTGTTGGCAGACTTCCTTGGACTAGCTGAAAAAGATAGGTTAGTGGCAGGGACAGTGAGGGGGCCAGACAGAGCAGGGAGGCTGAGGGACGGGTGATAATGTGCACCAGATTGTATCCCCTCTTTTTTGAGATGCTCCATCCCTTTTTCTCCCAAGGAAATTGCGGGGTGGGAAGCTTACAGAGGGATAAGGTGTGCCCTTACGCTAATCAGAGGACACACCACAGGTCCATCTCATCTTCCCTGTGAAGGAGGTGGAGCATCAGCATATCTGTTAGGACCTGAAACATGGTGAATGTCTGAAGCCTCCAAATTTCCACGCCCCCCCCCCAAATAGCTGGATATAGCGTGCTCATTTTTGGTACAGCTGTACCAGTGAGGGGAGGAATAGGATTGGGTCATTATTCATATAGTAAAATTGTAGTATGGCATCCTAGATAAGGAACCTCAGTTTTTCTTCATGTTAGCAACACATTTGAATGTGTGTATATTTATATACAAGTCCTTCAAACAGGTTCTGCCTGTAAGGCTTTTAGATTTAAACTTGAATATGTTAGTGTAGAGTAAAATGGAGAGATGCTAAAAAAGCTCCAACTAGACTTCCAGTGTCTTATAAAGACTTTCTGCCTGTGCCATCCATTATTTAACATGCTTACCCTGTTTATATCAGTGACATAAGAGTGTGTGCTACTTTCTCAGAAGAGTACTCTCTTTGCCGCTTCATAGCACACTGCCTTGTACTCCCAGGCCTGCACATGGTGTTAGCAGATATTTAAAGCACTTCAGCCCAGCATTTTATAGGTCATGATGAACTGAGCCTATAAAGCCAGTTACTGCTGTGAAGTTAATGCAGTCTAAGAATGTAACATAGACTGAAAGCTTTACATAGTGTAATATTTTAGCTTGCTATAGAAATATCAATTGGGCATTACAAAAAAAAACTGCCCTCAAATAAACCCCCCAGTACCAAGTGCGTTTGATAGCATAATAATGCTGCTGAACTATTGGATAGATCTGCTGTTCTTAGGTTTAATTTACTGTCAGGTGATTGCTTAGACTTACTGTCTCTTAGAAAGTGAAAGACGGTATGCATCTTGGTTTGCTTCAAGCTCTGAAGCAATTCCAGGCTACAATCCTAAATTAATATTATTATTTCTATCCTAACTTCCTTCCACACTGAAGGGGGGACATAAGTGAATCCTAAACTAAGCCCCATTGAACATGGTGGGACTAACTTCAGAATAGTCATTCATAGATTTCACTGTCAGAGTACAAGGTAGTTGGAAGTGCAATTAGATATATGTATTATCTAACTTTAATAATGAATTTATTTTATTAACTAATGGCCCAACAAGTGTGAAAACTTTGGACATTGCATAGAAGCTCTAGTGTTTTGTTCTTTCCGCTCTTTTATAGCAATGTCATGTCTGAAATTGCTTTTGTATGACAAGCTTATGATGTAGGCACAACTTGTGACTCTCCAAAGTGGTTGAATTGTTAACGAGACAGTGTTTTAGAGCAGTGGTTCTCAAACATTTTGGCACTGGGACCCACTTTTTAGAATGACAGTATGACCAGGACACACTGGAAATGATGTCATGGCTGGAAATGCCGTCATTGTCATGCCAGGGCCTCTTGCTTTCCTGATAATGCAGCAATAAGTTGGGTTATTTCTTAGCCATGTCCAATAGCACAATGAATCAGAGAGAAAAAAAAGTCTGTTTACAACTTTGACACAAGCAAAGCAACCACATAGCTCCCTTTCCAGAATCCGATCTTCCCATATTTTTAATATGGCTGCTCTAGGTGCTTCGCAACCTTTTTGAAATTGACTGGTAACCCCACTGGTTGATACCAACCCACAGTTTGGGAACCACTGTTTTAGAGGAACTGGTCTTAGATTTGTCACAGTGATTGTGGGCTAGGGCTGCAATCCTATAAACACTTCTCTGGGAGTACGCCCCACTGAACACCATGAGATGTACTTCTGAGTAGATACGCATACTTTTGTGGTGTAGATGTGAGAAAATTCTGCTGGTGAAAATCTTGTTTCTAATTCACACTCATACAGTTTCCTAGTCTCCCGCAAAAATGTCTGCACATTTAGGTATTATAAATAGTCTTGTAACTGCCTGAGCCTCACCAAATTAGACTCCTTACTATCCCTTACTATCAATAATTTATAGAGGGGAACCAACCCTGAACAGAGTTATATTTCATCTAACGGAGATGTATATACTGTAAGTGTAAAAGTGTCCATATTTATTAGTGGTAGTTGGTGCAAGTTTTATCTTTAACCTTACTCTTCAGTGCTTGCTGTACTGCTTTCTTGCTGTGATTTCTAGCTGGAAGGGGTAATGATATTGAACATGTCTTTAATCTAGGCATTTTACCAGCTCTGCAAAGATGCTGTTTCGACATAAATCAAACTACTGTTCTTAAGCCCTAGAACTTGTGCGAGATAGTGTTTATATGTGTAACAATGAGACAGGAAGCTTTCATTCTTTCTCTTTTTGGAAAAGTCAAATCCTTTATGTACTCACCACACCATCTAACTAATTTTTCAAATGGTAAACCCAGGGATGCAATCATGCTTCTAGATCTGTGTGTGATGTCTTATTTCAAATATATCAAACTTCAAAGTCTATTGGATGGGTTGAAAACCTATAACTCACTCTATATACCTAGCATTCTTAGATTATTTTGTTGCCTTTGTGACTGAGATACGCATAAACATCCCTCAGTGTAGCCCCGCCTTTTAAAGAGCACTTTGGGTAACATGTTGTAAGACTAATACATATAAGTTAGTGTTCAGTTATCATGACTGCCATCAGCAATGTCTTGTTGCTTTCTTATCAGCCACTTCCTGCTGTCAACCCAGCATCTATTTCAATAGGAAAGGATTTGCATCCAATGTAATGCAGCGTTATGTCTTGATAACATGGTTTTTTTTTTAATTGTGCAAGCACATGAAATTCTTGCAGTAGTAGGCAATTTGATAAAAAGGATTAGATAATAAATATTTCCAACCTGATAAAAGATTAGTTGGGGACTGACAGAGGTGAGTCAATAGATGTGCATATATGTGTTTACGTTCCTTGCTCTTCTCAACTTGCTTGTCAGGGGAACAGAGTATCGAAGTACTTGCTTCCATATTTTTTCCTTTTTTTTTCTATTAAGCAAGCTAAATACAAATCTACTGTTTACTATAGGTTGGCCAGTGCTTATTCTGACAAAACACATTCAGAGAAACAACCTCCAAGGGCTCCACAAAGATTAAACTCTTTTGAGTTGCAAGAGTGAAATGATACCTTTTCAGTGAGAGTATTATACCTGGAATCTTTCAGGCTTCCTGGATGATAATTATACCCAGACACCACTGTGGCTGATGAATAACAGTTCTTTTGTGGTATTCATCTTCTCTTCATGGCTTTAAAAGTAACAGAAAACTCCACACATACAGCAGTTGTAGTACAAACTTCAGAGATACATTTTAATAAAAAATGACACCACTGTTACGGAGTTGATTAAAGGCCCATCCAGAGGGGACACCCTTTTGGTCGCGCATTTTAGTCTACATGGGGGAAAAGGGGTGGGGAAGTCAGCAGATTAAATCAAATGCAGTTCATTTAGTTGTTAGTTACCAGCTTGACATTTATATCTTTAAAGCCATGAATTGAAAGTTACTTTAAAAAGGGTGGGTGGGGGAAATCCATGCTGGTATCAGATTGCAATCTAATCAGTACAAGAAAAAAGGAAAAGAATGAAAGGAGAGACATTCAGATCATTAGGGTATAGCCTGAAATTAGGCACCTGATGGTCTCAGTTGCTTTTAAAATTCTGTTTCACCGTATACTGGAATTTTCTGTAACACTTTATAAATATTATGCAGATGCTTTAAGCTCAAATTGAGAAATAGGACCCCAAAAGGGTTCTCCCCTGGGGTGTTTATGTAATTTAGCAAAAAGAAATATTTCCTTAAAACCAGCTCATCATGCACACAAAGGTTTGTGTGTTGATTCCCCCCCCCCTTTGCGTCATTACAGACTATAATACTCTGAGAGGGTAATTAATGAACTAGAAGAGCCATTTAGGGGAAGCCAGAGCCATGAGGGTGAAAAATATTTCTCCATGGAAGGATCTTTAAGGAATAAATAATTACAAGCACCAGAGGTTTGCGATGACCAATCTAAATTTGAGCATAATTAGGAAGAACATGGTCTGAGAATCAAAGCACTTGGTGTGTGCTGCTATTCTCATAACATGCAACTAATTAAATATTTAAAAGCTCACTCTCTCCCCCATCGCTCCCCTCACTAAAAGAAAAATAACCTGCCACAAAAGGGCTGGTAACTTTTGCAGATAATTAACGGGTTATAAGGGGGGGGGGGAATTCGGATTGCCTCCAAGGTTTTGCAAGGTCATGTCTTATTATGCTCTATCTTCTATATGGCCTGGTAACAAGTTTCTTGCTAATTTAAATCTTAACTAGGACATCCCATAGCGATTTCCCATTTCCCTTGTCAAAATGGGAAGTGATTGTTTCTGTATGTGAAAACTGCAGCGAGTGAACGTTTTCATAAGTAATTGGCCCTAATTGACACTGGCCCCAGTATGTGGAGATACATTTTAATTATCCATGTAGATGTTTTGAAATTCTAGGCATTCTATGCTCTTGTATGAATAAGTGCGCACGTATCTACTTGCTATGTATTTGCAATAATATTGTCCCTGCATTATGTTGAGACATGATGACCCTGTGAAATTAAGGGGTCTCAGTGGTCTGCTCTGTAAACAATACATCTTATTTTTCTCCTAAAATGAAGCCACTTTTATGTTGAATGTGCATTTCTGCAAACAAGAAAAGTTGGGTTGGATTAATAAGACTCTGAGCAAGTCAGGCCTAATTTGCATTAAACTGACCCAAAGGTCCTGTAAAATGGCTCAGAATTATCAAGGCTTCTAAAATATCATAGGTTTTATTAACAAATTACTGATGTTGTTAAAAAAAATGCTTATTTTGCTAATTAAAGGAGACTTTCTAAGGCAGTTCTAAGTTGTATTTAAAATCTATGCAAATTACTTGTTATACAACAAAATCCACAGACTGCTGGTATTGTAAATCCTTGCACAATTTATTAATGAGAGAATCATATTAAATCAACAAGAAAAAAAAGCAGTTTGTCACTGTAAAACTTTTAACCCTATTATGGAACATATAATGCAAATAGCAGATAAAAACAGCAGGTTGATTATTCCTTATCTGGACTGCTTGGGTCAGGAAGGTGTCTGAATTTTAGATTTGTCTGAATTTCTGAATAATTGCATAAATATTATGAGAAATGCTTCCTTTTCACTGTTACCCATTTGGGTGTCTGCTGGTCTCTTCAATTTTCCCCCAAAAATGTCTGTACAGGTATATATCACTGAGCAGAGAACAGAACTTACAGTCTGTGCCTGCTCTCTACATGGGAATGAGCACAAGACCTTCTAGTGTTCATACTACAGAAAGTTTTTTTGTTTTGTTTTTTTAAGTTTGGACAAAAATGTCTGAATTTCAGAATAGTTTGGATTTTGGATATCTGGCTAAGGGATAATCTATCTGTACTGGCAAACAAGGATAAGTTTAGAATAGTGTTTGCTATCAAATCTCTCACTTTCCATTTTTTCCTCGAAGTTGGGTTCGACAACTTCGGAAGTATTGTAACATGTATTTATTCATACTCAATGAAACCCAAAATATTATTTTAGGACCTTAATAAATTGCAGGTATTCAGTTAGTTTTGTCCTCATCCTTTATTTTTAAAAAAATTAACCTTCCCCTCTTAGCAATGACAAACTGACCTGATCTTTGAAGCTCCTCTGATGTTTAGCAAGGGGAGTAACTGTACCTTTTCACCCCAGCACAGTGTCTTTTGTATTGGCTGTTTGTTGATGTTCTGCATCTTTTTGGATTGTGAGCCCTTTTGGACAGGGAGTCATATAATTATTTAATTTTGCCTATAAACCACTTTTTGACATTTTTTATGAAAAGTGGTATATAAAACAGTACTGGTTGGTATTAGTGCTGAACCCTTACTCCCAGATAACTGTACTGTGTAAAGGATTGTTGTTTAAGGCTGCAGTGTTGAACAGACTGATCTGGGAGTAAGTCCCATTGAAGTCAATGGGGCATACGTTCGGATAGGCATGCATAGGATTTCACTGTAAGTGGTGCCTTATCTGTGCTACACATTTTTAGGCAGATTTGAAAGGGACTGATACTGTTTTCCTTCTATTAATCAAATTAAAAACTTTTTTTTATTCTCCAAGATTTTTAAAGATACTGGTTTATTATGTTTCTTAAGACTTTTTTATGTACTGCGACTTGCTTGTCCTGTTCATTTCATATCTACTATTAATTGTTTGAAAGAGAGTTAATGGATTAGTTATTTTTTATTGTAAGCCACTTTGGAGACTTAATAGAATAGTGGCACATAAATGTTTACAAGTAAAAGTGGGCAACCAATTGTAATCCAATCAGGCTTTTAAAAAAATTTTTTTTAAAAAAAACTTTAACAGTCCAATCCTGTGTAGAGATCTTGGCAACAGCAGCATAGAATTAGGATTTCTGCTTCTGTGTCAGAGAGCCCAATGGATTACAGAATTGATAGCTTACTCCTAGCCTGCATGCATGCAGGGAGAGGGCACACTGCATTGGTGCTTGCCATTACAAACATGCCGTAAAGCAGTTTGTGATGACGTAGGAGTTGTAAGCACTGTCGTGAAGGCCCATGCTGGCCCACATGTGCATGCAGAAAGAGCAACGTGTGGCAGCGTAGGTGAGTTCTATGCTGAGGGAATGGCAGATCTGACATGGGAGGGGAGCAGGATGGGTAGCACTGGCGCACCTATGCATTGTATCCTCCTTCCTGTGCCTGATCTACTGACATGGGGCAACACAGACTTGTGCCTTCAATTGCGCTTGTGCAGGTCTGAGTTGCTTCCTTGTGGCTGCTAGGGGATCACCCCAGAGCAAGGGGACAAATGTCCTCTTACCCCAAGGAGACCTCCAGCAGCCGAAATTCACGCTGTGCTGGTGCTGCTTCAACACTGAGTGTGAATTTGCGCTGGATTGGGCTGTTCATTGGAATCTGCCACCCCCTTCATATGATAGCACCTCAGAACTGCACAAACTCCAACATTTCAGTGGCAGATCTTGAAGATGCCATATTGAAATTAATAGAATGTGTCTGTTGCCTTCTACATGCAGAAAACGTACATAATTGTTGTAAAGCTATCTGTCTATGCATACATTTTACATTCAGATTGATTTGTGTGATTTTACAGAACCAGGAAAAGCTTAGAGAGGAGAGTTGTATTTCTTATTTGTCTTGCATTTTAAAATGTTCGCAATTTTTAATGCTTAAAATCAATATTTTTTTGTATAATGAGTTATAATTTCAAGAGTTTTACAATACTACCATGCAATAGGCCACATGCATTGCTTTATTACGTTAATTATGACAAATGAGATCATTACTATGGAACACCTCCTTTGCCATTTTAATTGTACCATATTTAGCTTCCTAATGTTATGTTTATTTAGTCATTAATAAGGTTCAACAAATCATTAGTTATTAAACATTTAAAGAAAGCTGCATCTGCATTATCCCGCACTGTTAAAATTGTTGGCTTTTGCATAGCCCTGCAGGCCTCTTTCCTAGCATTTCTCCTTTTTGTTTTACTCATTATTATTTTAACTTTTAAAAATAGGCCTTGTTACTACTGGTGACTTTTGAAGCTATTGTTAAAATTAGTCTTCATTCACAAAATTCTGAGCTATTCATTATGCCATTCCTACTTAGAATTTCCTAGTGCACTACATTAATAGGGTTGCCATCTTTTTTTTTCCCTGCATAGTTACTGTATCTTTAACAACTGTGTACATCTAGAAGCAGGCTTAGCGTTTTGCAATTCCAGAAAAAAAAAATATCTACCACATGTTTGTCTTTCAGCTATTGCATTTATTGCAGGATCAGTAAGTGGCTTGATAGTCCCCAAAATGCACTGTCAATGTATGGATAGATCTATTACCTAGTGGTCATGTCACTTAAAAAAGGCCCGCCCCTTATTCATAAGAGGACAGTTTTGCTCTTGTTTGAAGGCAGCGGTAATTCTGCTGGAAGCACAACTATATGTTTTGGCGCTGATAATTGCTGTGAATTACAAACTGGTGCCAATCTATTAAATCAAATGACTTCTGTCTAAGGAAACTATTTTTAGGTCTTTCTGTACAGCTGAGGGCTACATAGGAATCTGTGTCAGATCAGTTTGTTCTACAGACTACAGTTCCCAGGGAGATGAAACGACAATCACTAGACCATTTTAAATGTAATAAAAAGAACAGGGCTAGATGATCGCATATGCAATAACATATGATTATTAGGATCGCATATGCAATAACATATGATTAACATTAAATACGTTAATATGATTAACATATTTAATGTAAAGGAACTTTGTCTACTCACCCATCCCCTACAACTTCTATTTGCCTGAGCTATGTTATCCATAAAAAAAAATTCCAGGGTGCAGTTTTCCACATTTCGACACTACTTCTGGCTATGTTCAGCATCCTGGTCTTGTAAAGATATCCCAAGCTTTTCATTTTTATGCTGGAGTATTTGTTCAAGTCTGCAGATTTTGCATTTTTAATCTTCCCTAGAACAGTGGTGAATAATGGCCCCTGGCAGGAGATAATGAAATTTTCTTAATTTATATTTTCAAGCAGAAGCCTCAATTGAAAATGGCATCCTATGGCCTGGAGACATAGCTCTAGTGCAAGTTTCAGGGGAGCTGTAATAATAACGCAGTGCCAACGGTGACGGGGAATGATAGGACAGTGAAGAAGTAATTTAAGGAAGAAAAGGGAATGTACCAAAGCTTTATTGTAGCATATCTAATGATCTGCTGAAGATTCCCAATGGCTGTCGGAGCATGACAGGAGAAACTAATGTTATCTTGCCAAAACAGAAGCCTCTGCTTAATCAGCAGAGCAAGACTATTGATTAAAACACCTCACACAAATAGATTACACACGGAATCTCATCTCCATACTTTTTCACTTGGTAAAGTGTAATAATGAGCATAAGATAATCAAAAGGAGAGCAAAAGCAATTTGTTGGGAATTGTACGAGTCAAGATTAGAGCAGCAACACAAACAAATTAGAATGGAAACAAGGGCTTTTCTTAAAATCAGGTGTACATAAGGATGAACTTACACAGCACACAGGAATAAGCATGAAGTGGGCACATCTAATCGTGGTTGAAAGACACAAAATTACTTTTTATCTTCATGCTACTTCAGGCTCTTCAGGCTCTTCTTCACCTGCATCTGATATGTAAAGAACTTGACCTTAGTTTATTTAAATAGATATGTGTCTGAGGGCGCAATCCTAACCTGGAGTTAGACTAGTACAAGTCAAATCGTGTTTGAAGTACTCTTTGAGTCAGGGAGGATGACACGCGTCTATGCGCCGGCCTCCCTGATTCCGAGAGTGGTTCAAATGCACTTTATGGCACATTTGCAACACTCCTGGGCCAGCACAAGTGACGTGCTGGCCTAACTCCAGGTTAGGATTGCACCCTGAGTGAACCAAGTTCAGTATCTTGCTGGAACTGTGAATTTGCTGACCATGTTTGATTTCAGATTTCCCTCCATGTGTAACATATCTACATAACTTAATTGAAATGTTCTTTAACATGTAAGCCCGAAACATTTTTAGATAGAATTTTTTTAAATGAATGAATGGCCTTCAGCTATATCTTTCAATAGGTAGTGGCTGTATTGTATATATAAGAACCTGGGTTGTTGTCTGCAGTGACTGTCAGTGAAATTTTCCTACATCTGGAGCGAGCATATTTTTTCCACAATGTCTGTAGGTGAGGGAAATATTTGTGTGTTCTCTATTAGTTTCCTACTAACTGCCTAATCTTATCCTCCACCATTAGCACCTATGCAGCAGCTATGCAGATGGTGGTAGATAGGGAATCAGACAACTAGCAATTATTTATTTACCCCTCAATAGGCTGCCTAGGGGACTCCTCAGACATATGCCAGCAAGTTCATGGGGAAGGGAAAAGGGGCAGGTCAGCCTGGGAAAGTGGGGATAAGATTTAGCACACACTGACACTGCCGAGATCCACCTCCTTCCCATCCCCCGCCCTTCTCACCCAAGGCATGTCTCCACTGCCAATTTACCAGTGCCAACAGAAGTCCCTAGAGCTGCCACTGTGAATGCCACTGCCCATTTGCTGCAGTGGTTCAGACCCTCAAGACAGCAGCCCTGCTTTCATGGAACCTTAACGGATAGGATAAAGGACATAAATAGTCCTTTAGTTCTAAGATTTCTAGTTAATTCAGATGTAGTACTAGTTTTATTTCCAGATTTCCAGTCATAGTGCAAGAATCTCAACATCGACCTATTTATTAAAAAAAATTTCTATACTTTATATTAATATTGCATGGTGGTTTGCCATAACTAGATTAGATTATTGTCATTATGTATAATGACAATAAAGTAATGTAATCTACAACAAAATTTGTAAGCATTCCAAGACACGGACCCACACACACCTTACACTCTCAACCCACCTACATCCACCCACGCAAACTATTTACACCCACAAACTAAACTATTTAGTCACAGGTTAAATCCTTGGTACCTTCAAATAAGACTGGGGAAACTCACTCCATGAAATTGTGAAGAGGCACTGACAGTCAGCAACGCCACAGTCTTATGTGTGCTTTCCTGGGAGTAAGCCCCATTGAACATAATACGCTTTACTTCTGACTAGATATGCATAGCTTTGCACTGAAATTCATGAAAAAGGGCATTCCAATTTTAACAAAATCCCTTTGTCGTGATGTAGTGGTGTTGGCATGGCTTCTGCAGTATCCCATGGGGTATTTTTGGTCACTTGGAGGCATCCTCGGGGTAATGAAATGTTAGTTTCTCTTGCTCAACTCCCAGTAACTCCCAGTGGCCAACTTGGATCTGCACCAACCCAATAATGAACGTAGATCAAGTCCAGGCTAGGGGCTAAGGATTCAGCATGCGCTGGCACCATACCTGCCTTCTTCCCTGCCCTGCCACTACACTCCTCATCCCAGTCTACCTTCTGTGTAGTTTTACCTGTTCTTTCAGGTCAGGTTCCATACCTTCAGTATGCTGGCAACGTCAGACTATTAGATTTTACAACAGTATGAAATCTCCAGGTTCAGAGGTAACACTCTCCAAATACCAATCATGTTGGTTGGCCACGATGTCCACAGACTATATGAACCTTTGGTTTGCCTGCTCCAATAAGGCTTTTCTGAAGCTCTTTAGAAGTTTGTTTCCATGGTGTTACCTGCTGCTCATGAAACTCTGAAGCTACCACTATGCTTAGCATTATTCTGAATTCTAAAACTGGGTCTCTTCCATAGCCACCATACAGAAGATAAGTAGTCCTATTTATCATTTAGTAGGAGCACTCAGGTTTCACTGAAATTTTACAGTTAGGCTGGCTTTAATATTTACATAGCAACTTGAATTTAAAATACAGCCTGTGCTTGCACCTGTTGGCAGAGGACAGATGTTAGAAGCTCCTTGACACAAGACAGATCATTTTAACTTGTGCAGGGGTATTTTGTAGTGTGGGAACTAAGAATAATGCAGGAATTGATGTATGGCTGGAGTCAAAGGTTAGACTATTATTTTAAATTCTGGCTTCCTTCCTTCAGTTTACTGACAAACAGAACGCCCCACAGAACTCAAACAGAGATCAGCTAAGCTTCTTTGTTTTAGTCACCAAACTGTTTCTGACCTTTTACTTTTCTCCTTCCTTAGCTTTCGGTGTAAAAAGCTGAAAGTAGTTTTGTGTTTTTGTTTTGGTTTAGTTTGGACTAGCAGAGTTTAATCCTTATTCAACTGTATACTTTATCTTTGAAGCTTATGTCATTTAAATAACGACCCATTCCTAAAATCTATTATATCTGTCTGCAGCATGCCAAACTTAAGAGAACAGCTTTTTTAACTGGTTCGTAAATTATCTGCACTCAGGATTAAACAGTGACGTGGTGAGGTTTTCAGACTATATCAAGGTAGCAAAAGGCAAAGTAGAATGAAGAATTCCCAAAAGAACCTGCCTAAACTGAGTGAAGGGGCAACCAAATGGCAACTGAAGTAAATACGTATAAGGTGGTAATACACATTTGGGGCAAAACATCTCAATTTCACATATACACTGATGGGGTCTGAACTGTCTGTGATGGACAAGGAAAGGGACTTTGGAGTCATGGTGCATAATATAGTGAGAATGTTGACTTGGTGTGTGGCAACATTGAAGACAAATTCCATGTTTATTATTCCATTTATTATTTCTGTTCCATTTTCCAAATTATTCCATTTTCCAATTATTCCACTATTCCATTATTACCAAATTCCATTTATTATTTCTCTCATTTATTATTACTATTTGCCTGTAAACCGCTTTGTGAACTTTGTGTTGAAAAGCGTTATATAAGTACCTGTTGATTGATTTGATTGGTTTATTGATTGATTGATTGATTGATTTGATTGATTGATGTTAGAGGTCATTAGGAAAAGAGTGTAGGCTAACATTATTTTATCTTTATATAAACAATGGTGCAGCTGCATTGGAATACTTTGTACACTCTTTACCAAGGATATAGATACCAGGGATGCAGCCCTAGGAAGTTCTTTATCCAGCCCCTGGGCTCTCCAACATCAGCTTCTGAACTGTGCTGAGGTGCCACTGCTGAAAGGGCAGCCCACATGATCATTGGGCTCTTGAAAATACGATCAAGATTTATGAGGGGAAAAAGTGCTTATTTCTGGTCTGGCGTAATTATGTCACTTCCTGCTTAATTACATCACTTCCAACCCTCAGCAGGTATAATAAATGCTATTCAGCCTGTTGTGTGAAATGAGTTTCACACCCCTTCTCTATCATAACCGTATCATAACCGTATCTCAAGCAGATAGAGATATGAAATCAGCCCCTGATTCTGAGGAGGCAGTTGAGGTCCTGGATCGCTGTCTGGAGGCGGTTGGGGGCTGGATGTGGGCGAACAAGCTGAAATTAAATTCGGATAAGACAGAGGTGCTCTTGGTCCGGAAATCCACAGCTCGGGTACGGGACTATCGCCCTGCTCTGAATGGGGTTGCACTTCCTCTGAAGGAGCAGGTTCGCAGCTTGGGGGTTCTCCTGGATCCACAGCTACACCTGGAGCTCCAGGTGGCGGCGGTGGCCAGGGGAGCCTTTGCTCAGCTTCGGCTGATTCGCCAGCTGCGGCCGTACCTGAGCTGTGTGGACCTGGCCACAGTGACCCATGCCCTAGTGACATCTAGATTAGATTATTGCAATGCGCTCTACGTGGGGCTGCCTTTGAAGACGGTCCGGAAACTACAATTAGTTCAGAACGCGGCGGCTCGGGTGGTTGCTGGGGCACGTCGGTTTGACTCTGTCGAGCCACTGCTTCGGCAACTGCACTGGCTGCCGGTTCTGTTCCAGGCCCAATTCAAAGTGTTAGTTTTGACTTTTAAAGCCCTTTACGGCTCGGGTCCGGGGTATTTGAGGGACCGTCTCCTTCCATATAATCCAACCCGTACTCTTAGATCATCTGGGGGGGGCCCTTTTGACTGTGCCGCCACCAGGAGAAGTGAGAGGGGTGGTGGCCAGGAAGAGGGCCTTTTCGGTGGTGGCCCCCCAACTTTGGAATACCCTCCCCTTAGAATTGAGAACTGCTCCCTCTCTGTTAACATTCCGGCGGGGGCTGAAGACCTTTTTATTTCAAAAAGCTTTTAATTGTTGACAGGTCTGGCGGGCTGGCTGGTTTATTATATTTTATGATCCACTGGGTTTGTTGCTTTTAAATTGTACTGTTGGTGGTTTTAATTGTTTTATTGTATTGTTTTTTTATATTGTTTTAAGTGTTTTTAATGTTAGTTTTTATATTTTGTAAAGCCGCCTTGAGCGCCTTTAGGCAAATAAGGCGGGGTATAAATCTAATAAATAAATAAAATAAATAAATAAATAAATATGAAAGAGGCAAAAGAAGGCAACAAAAAGGATCAGTATGCCTGCCTGGAGTATGTTCCTTTTGAGGAAATGCTACAACACTTTGGACTTCTTAGCTTGGAAGATAAGGCAATTAAAGGGTTCCTTATAAGAGAGAGTTTTATGAAATGATGGTGAAGAGAGACTAGCTAGAGTTTCTCCCTGTGTCACCAAAGGATCATCCAATGAAATTGATTGAAATGAGAGCTAGAATGGACAAAAGGAGATGGTATTTTACCTGGTGCATAATTAGTGTGTGAAATTACTCGCCACAAGATGCGGTGATGGCTACTAGCTTGGATGGTATTAAAAGGGGATTGGACAAATTCATGGAAGATTCTCTCAGTAGCTACTTATCCTGATACCTCCTAATCAATGGCAGTATGTCTGTGAGTACTAATTGCAGGGGAGCAGTGGCAAGAGATAAATATGCCTATTTCTGCTGTTTGTCGCGTTCTCAGAAACAGCTGGTGGGCCACTATGGGAAACAAAATGTTGGACTAGATGGGCTTTTGGTAGAGGCAGTCTAGTGGCCTCCCCAACTTTGTGCCTCCTTGTTGACCCATGTGCAACCCTGCCCGCTATCTGCATTGGCAGCTTTGTTGTCTGTGATTATAGAATATCACTTTCAACTGTAGACCAGCACATCAACTGGCAGAATGCATGTTCCACCAGAGGGCTAGACCATCAAATCAGACAAATATAAGTGCTCTTAACTTTGGCTAGATGGTGACCTTTTGCTTTCCTTGTAATTTGCAGTAGTTCTCTTTTGATTAGTAGTTTTTAACAGTGGCTTATTTTTTTTTCTAAACCAACAGGGAAATGCAGTAAATAAAGTTGCTATGTTTTAAGGGTCAAATACTGCTACTTTGCAAAAAATACTATTTTTACTGCTGCTGCTAGTATCTGAAAGTTTGGTAATTCACCAATTATTTGCAAAATTATTATAAATTTGAACTAAAAAATGCATTCTCTTTTACAATAAAAAGGATTATTGCCTGACCAAGCAGAATCTCATTGTGGTCCAATGTGGTAGTATTACTTGATTTTTTTAAGCATGGTTGCTGTAAACTTTTTATAAAAAATTTTCTCAATTAAAATTAATGTATGTACTTTTCCTATCCTCCTACAGGTGCAACAACAGAACTCAGTGTATAGTAGTTACTGGGTCAGATGTGTTTCCTGATCCATGTCCTGGAACATACAAATACCTCGAAGTCCAATATGAATGTGTCCCCTACAGTAAGTACCAGAGTTTTGTTCTTGTTCACTTCTTCTAGCCTTCACAGTTGATGCTGGAGTCATCCGACATGCACAAAAAGAGTGTGTGTGTTTATGGCCTGAGACCCATTATGCATGCAGAGCACTTGCAAACTAGGGCCTCCAATTAGCTTCACAAAGTGTGGAAGGGAGCCATAGTGTGGTGCTGGCCAAGTGTCTGTCTGAGTTCTTAAGTGTTTGGCTTTTAAGGCTACTAGGGTTGATTTTCCGCAGAAACACACTTGAATTAGCTTTTCAAAAGACTAGATAGATATTTGTACGTTTGCCCAATACCAGTTCCTGACAAATTGGCTTGGCTTGCAGTTTTCTAAAGAAACCACTGACTTCAATTTTAATCTCTGACTCTTTGAAAAGGCTACCTGCTGTGGAGACATTGGTTCATGGCGGGCAAGTTACATTGAAGCATTGAGGGGCTCTTTCCCCAGTCATTACTTGATTTGGCCAAGTTTATTATTATAATTGTTATTTTTGATTTTCAGGTTCATGGTCATAAGTCTGGTAGTTCATCATTGCTTCCAAGCATTACACACTTTACTTAGGATGCAATCCTATATACACTTACCTAGGAGTAACTCTCATTAAGCTCAGAACTTACTTCTGAGTAGACATGGCTAGGGTTGTGCAGCTGTTTTCTTGATCAACATAGTGTCATTCTTAGAAAATATTTTGTTTCATTCATACTCTACCCTGGTAATAGGCACTATGTGTATATGTCTACTAATTTGACGTGGGTTGTTTCCCACTCAGCTTTCTCACCCTGCAATGACTTGGCCAGTGGACAAGTTCGCTATTCAGCAGCACAGCATAAAAGCCTTGACAGATCAGCTGCAGTCCACACACCATGCTCTGTCTGCCTTGGATTTAAAAAGCTGATTCATCCAATTTCGGAAAAGCTTTTGTTTTCTCATTCATAATGTCATCCTTCAAAATAAGTTCAAGCTTACCCTCATATTTTCCATTAGAGGAAGGTCATTGCTTGTAACCGTAAACTTCAACGATGCATTGATTGTATCTCCATTTATTATAAATGTGACATTAATGTTTTTAATATAGACCAACTCTTCAAACTTAAAAAAAAATCACAGCATTATTTTTAGTATAAGGAACATGCGCACCTTGCATGAAATGTAGAAGTTCAGGATTACACATTTTCATTTAAAAAAAGGAAAAGAACGAATTTTATCATATATAAGTATTATCAAAACTTTTTTAAAAATGTAATTTAAATCATTTTGCATCAAGTACTCAGCACTGAATCACTGCATCAACTTTATTGAATATCAGTTAGACCAAATGTAGATCATCTTTTCCCCCCATTCTTGCTGTGTATTCCTATGTCATTGTGAAGAGGTTGCTTGTTGTGGTTTTCTTTTTTTCTGTGCTGTTAGTAGGATTGGAAGCCCACTGTGTACGCTGAACGTTTAGTATCCATTCTCCTGTATCTGTCATTGGTGGCTCATTGTAATCATTCTTCTCGTGGCTCTTTATGGAGGAATGTACTGTTCCTACCCAACAGAAACCATTTTGCTTCATAACATCACCTTTTCATTAAGATCACTACAGTATTTTTTTTATTTCTAAATTCCCAGAAAGAGAAAGTTAATCTAATTCCAAGGCATAACATCTTTCAAATGCCAAAACATTTTTATTACTTTTGGTCAGTTCCTGTAGGATGAAACAATAGTAAAAAAATTATGCAAATATTGTTTTCAGATTGCAGATAATTTCCAATGTTTTTGTAGAGAGAGAAGTGTGGATATGTCTTGCTGATTGGGTTATTTTTCTGTCTACAGAGAAATCTGTTTCTTTTGCAGTTAACAGAAGGATACTCTGCACGGCACTGCCTACGCAGAACTCTTAACATATAGTAATTTTACTCCTTAAAAAAAAAAAAGAAATATATCTCAGTGCTTGTATCGATTACTGCTCATTTTATTATAATACTGTTCTCAGTTAATCTGTGTAGGGATGAAGCGAATCAGGGTATTTTCTGATTCACAAATCAAATTCATGTTTTATTCTAAATGGATATCTTTGAATTTGATTTAGTTTGAATATTTGTCACTAATTGCATTCTCTTGTTTTTGTCCTATTACATGTTTTGAAAAGTCAAATGATAACATGATAATACTTACTTTATTAGATATTACAGATACCTGTAATATATGCAGTTTCAAAAAAGAAAAGGAAGTTTGTTGCAATTCTGCACCCAGATGCAATTGTGCATGTATGATACATTGAAATAAATTAAGCATGTATAATTGAGTGCAGGATTGCAACTTTTCTCTGATATATCAAGTTCCCAGCTTACAATTTCAACTTGCAGGATTTTTTTATACACTTTGATGCTAGAGGAACAAGAAACAAGAAAAATTCTAGCCCTAGTATTTTTCTGTCAGATATATTAATGATGAATAGATGAAATGATTGCCATCCTGGAGTTGGATCGTAACTAGCACTTCTGGATGAAGTTTCATTCTTCAAAGAGAGAGGGAATTTTTTTTGTCAAAAAACCAAAAACAAAACCTCTCCATCTGCTGCATCCTTCCCCCTTTTCCAAATGTGTTCCTGACAGTGCTCCAACTTTCAGCAACATTTTTTTCAGGAGCGCAGGTTGCTGTTGAAGGTTCAACCAAAATCATTGGTCCCACTCTTGTGTGAACAGAACTTTAATTCATGGAACTACTACTTGGGATCTGATGTAATGTCTTTTGTTAGTCACAGTTAGATTTGGCTTGTGATCTATACCCGAATCTCTTCCTTGTAGTGCTGCATAATTGCAGGGCTTGCTGAAATTTTTATCTTCTCTTGAACACGCAAACAGCCACTTTTAACCTATTTGTACTTCTGTCAAAGTTTGATGGGGATGCTAGAGGAATCCCATCAGACTCAGTAACCTGATTTTTAGATACCTGTAATTTGACAGATTTACTTCCTATTATATCATTTTTATATTACTTGCTAGAATTCAAGTGTTACCAAATTAGTAGAAATATTGAAGATGAAGCAATATATTGAATATTGGAGCAACACCTGAGCAAGCATTTAGTTAGCAAACTTCAAATTAACAATCTGCAGAGATGAAAGAGAAAAACTAAAAGCTAGACAATCAACTTAACTAGATTTGAAGTGCTTGCAAAGTGGTAAACGATTTAGAATGTTTACCTAAACTGCAGCATGCTGTATGTAGCAGTGACACCAAATTACACATGTGAACGATCAGGGTTTTTTTTCCTGGATCAAAATGTTCTGAAGAGCTCTTTTTGTTTTTTTTTAGCTTATCTGAATCTCCCTGCTTTTCCATATTGGCCTACTTTTTAACCCTATTTTTCTTCTTTCTAAAAATCCAAGACATTTCTTTGTGATATCCATTTGTAAAGTTTAGCATTCTTTCTATAGTGGGATTATGGAGTTTTCTGCATATACATTGAAAGTTCTGGATATCCTGCAGTGCTAAATCTCAGCCTCTTCCATGTCTGAAATTCTGGAAAACCTAAAACCAATGTCTGAAGTTGACTGTTGTTGCAAGCTTTACAATCTATCATGTGTTTCAGGTTCTAGGCAATGGAAAGAAGAGATCATGCTTAACAGGCAGTATATGTCTCTTTCGGCGTTCCTTTTATAATAGTACAGCTGTAATACCATATATTGTCAACTACTTTTATTTTGAGCATAATTAGTGAACAGGAGGAGGGATGACTGCAGTTTCTATACCACACTGCTTAGTTTTTATTGCTAACCTTTTGTGGATGAACTCACTCTTTAAGTCTCATATCACCTGAATGCTCATACAGCATCTCATGATAATGAAAGATGGGTAGATTCGAGTGTTTTTTCCCTACAGTGGCAACGTATGTCTTGGTATGCCAAGCACTGGTACTGAAAAGATGCGCGGGTAATAAAAAGCTACATTCCTAAACAGTAATCACAGTTGCTTAAGAAATCTCTGAACTGCAGAAAGTTAGTGGCTGTTAATGTTGGACTACAGGAAAAAACCAGTTTTTTCAGCCATGTGCTTCAAAGCACTTCTGGGCATGGAAAGATAGGTAGAGCACATAGATTCTAAGAATCCATACACAGCATTTATTCAGGGTGCAATCCTAACCTGGAGTTAGGCCGGCTCAGTTAGGCCAGCAAAGTTTGGCTGGCACAAGGGACACTGTTAAGTGCGTTTGGACCACTCTCAGAGTTAGGGAGGATGGCACACGTCTGTGTGCTGGCCTGTCTGACTTCAAAAGCGATCCAAACGTACTTTATGATGTCCCTCGTGCCAGTCAAACTTTGCTAGCCTAGCTGTGCTGGCCTAACTCCCGGCTGGGTTTGCGTCCTCAGTTTAGTTATTTACTTTTGATTTATATCCTGCCATGTTGTCTAGATTCACATGCACTGTATATAAAAGAAAAAGAAAGATAATGACTTTGTCCCTTGTAAATCCTGGGAGCTGAAGACAGATGATTAATAGTCCCTTGTGACAGGAAATAGAATACTAGGTTGAGGAGGCAATGGAGGGAAACGTGCCCCTGTACTTCAAGCTTCAGTGTTGGTGTGAATTAGAAAGAGTATCTCACTCATCCTGCCCCCATCCATAGTACAGCTGCCCCTCATTATCCGCTGGGGTTCTGTTCCAGGAATGCCCGCTGATAAGGGAAATGTCAGATGTTCAAGTATTCAACCATTGGTTACAAACTGATAATAGAGTTTCAGACATCCTTTTAGTCCATAATATGGATTATGGAGTAATAGAAAGCCCTATGGCGTATGGTCAAGTAAATGTTTACTACAGTAATCAGCAACTGAAATGTTTTATATAATTTCATTATTATTCAGATGTGGCTTATCTATCAAAAAGAATTTTTTAAAAATAAACAGAACTGTCTCCATTGTCTCAGTGCTCCCTCACCTTACTCAGTAGATCCTGGAATTGTGTTGGAATCAGATTATATCGTAAATATTATTTATTATTATTATTTATTGGATTTCTATCCGCCTTTCTGCCCGAAGGCACCCAAGGCAGCATTACAACATGAAAATACAATAAAATATAAAATTTAACATAAAAAAGCAATTTAAAAACAATATTAAAACAATACAATAAAACAAAATTAAAACAAAACAATTTAAAAACAACAAGCCCCGTGGATCATAAGGTATAATCGTGATATAAAAGTGTAACAAACCAGCCAGCCAGCCTGTCAACAGTTAAAAGCTTTTTGAAATAAAAAGGTCTTCAGCCCCCGCCGAAATGTTAACAAAGAGGGAGCAGTTCTCAATTCTAAGAGGAGGGTATTCCAAAGTTGGGGTGCTACCACCGAGAAGGCCCTCTTCCTGGCCGCCGCCCCTCTCACTTCTCCTGGTGGCGGCACAGTCAAAAGCCCCCCCCCCAGATGATCTAAGAGTATGGGTAGGATTATATGGAAGGAGGCGGTGCCTCAGGTACCCCGGATCCGAGCCGTAAAGGGCTTTAAAAGTCAAAACTAGCACCTTGAATTGGGCCCAGAACAGAACCGGCAGCCAGTGTAGTTGCCGAAGCAATGGCTCAACAGAGTCAAACCGATGTGCCCCAGCAACCACACGAGCCGCCGTGTTCTGTACTAGTTGTAATTTCCGGACCGTCTTCAAAGGCAGCCCCACATAGAGCGCATTGCAATAATCTAATCTAGGGCATGGGTCACTGTGGCCAGGTCCGCACAGCTCAGGTACGGTCTCAGCTGGCGAATCAGCCAAAGTTGAGCCCCTGGCCACCGCCGCCACCTGGGACTTCAGGTGTAGCTGTGGATCCAGGAGAACCCCCAAGCTGCGAGCCTGTTCCTTCAGAGGAAGTGCAACCCCATTCAGAGCAGGACAGTAGTCCAGTACCCGAGCTGTGGATTTCCGAACCAAAAGCACCTCTGTCTTATCCGGATTTAATTTCAGCTTGTTCGCCCACATCCAGCCCCCAACCACCTCCAGACAGCGATCCTGGACCTCCTCAGTCCAGATCCAGATCCAGAACCGCCTCCTCAGAATCAGGGGGAAAGGAGAGATAGAGTTGGGTGTCATCAGCATATTGATGGCACCCCACTCCAAACCCCCGGATGTTGGAATAGTTGGAACACTGTGTGTTCTGCCTGGACAGGAGACCCTTGTATAGTTGTAGTCTGATGATTTCTTCCTGCTCTCCTGGGCAGTATTCAGTACGGTACTATTGTGAAGATTATGACCAACTTCCTGGTTTTAACAGCCTTCCAAATGCTTACTTGAATTACTAGATTTTTCGTTTTGTTTCTCAAAAATATGTTGCCAATGGGTTCCCCCCCACCTAAATCTTTTCAATAAGAAAGATGCTTCAGTTGAATTGCCATTAATATCAGAAGTCTAAAACAAGCCTAAAATGCATTGCTTTGTCCTTGAATACGAGTGTTATTGATTAAATTACAGAGAAATTGAGAGCACCCTACTTGACATTTCTCTCAATTACACTGCACAATATATGTTGATACTCCGAATAACCCAAGTCAGTCCTTTTAGGATTAATAAGCACATCAGAAGCACCATTTACTGTATCCATGCATGACATTTTATTTTAAGCCTTACTTGGACCCAGGAATTCAATGGAAAATATTTGAAAGTGTTTTATTCTCTAGCTATACTGATCGGAATTTGCTGTTTTGTTTACTTTAGCAAATCCATCTGTCCTGAAAATATACAGCAGTACTTATGTACCCACAGCAAGCTATGACAGCTCAATAATTTTTGTTATCCTTGTCTTATGCCATTGTTGTATTATTTTTTATTCTAATCAGGTGCAACATTACATTTACAGAATCATCAGAATGCAATTGCAAATACATAGACTTAAAATTCTGTTTATTTCAATATATTCTATTCAACTGAATACAGAATTATTGTAGTCAAAGAAAATCCAATTAATGCTATGAAAAGTGGACATTAGCCAGTTAGGTGCACTTACATACCATTGAAATTAATAGGCATGAAACAATTAACGGTGCACTCTGTGTGATTAAATTTGGAAATTATGAGAGACAATGGATTATGCTATATTGCATATCTGAAGGTGCTTGAAAATTTCATATAGAAGTCATACATTTTTAGGAAAATTTTGCAATAGAGTTGATTTCTTACATTTCCTTGGCGTGACTGGCATTTTCCAAGGTATATCTTTACCATTGTAAAGAGTATTTAGTAATGCAATTTTATAGCAAATGTTTATTTGGCGCAAGGCAGCCCGATCCAGAATTCTGCATGTACTTCGATACGTGTGGGTTGTTCAATTAATATCAAGGATGGAAGCATCCTGTACAAAGAGATGATTTCCTAAACAAGCTTGAATCCATTAAATGAATGGGAAAGGCCCTGCAGGATTGAAAAGCTATCTTGGCTGGAATAGATTTCTGGATTGGAATGTCTTGAATGATAGCCTTCATACAATTTGTATAGCCCTTGCTTAAAAAAGAATGACTTGCCAAGCAACTTTGAGGTTGCTTTTTTCAGTATGTGGAAGCAAGGCTCTGACCTTATCAATATTTGGTAAGAATTGTTTTTTTGTTTTTTTGTTTGGTATACCAGGTTCCTGATTTGGCCTTATTTGATGCTGAAGAATATCTAAAGGAACTAAACGCGTTTTTTCTTCTTCTCTTTTTATTGATTGCCTTGCTCTGCTTCTTTCTAGAGGTTTATTATTCCTTTTAAAGAGATATTGCAATTCAAGATTGAAAAGTCACACTGTGTTTCTCAGGATTCATATTCAACAGTTAAAAACCCTAAGGAAAGATAGTGCAAATGAGCTACATCCTTTATAACATAGAAAAACACCATTCAGGAATAGGGTTAGGAAATAATATATAAATATATATTTTTAAAATACTATGGAGCTCCAAAAGTGGCTCCATAGTTAAGGTAACTTGGCTTTTCAGCATTCTAAAGCTTGACCATTGTATTCCTCATAAAATCAATTTGACTTGAGCTATCAGTATTAACTTCGACAAGGCGAATCTACTTAGTGTTGAATATAAATTGGCCAAATTTCAAAGTAATCCGATAAAGAATGGCTGAGTTGCAGCAGTTTGAATTTTTTTTTTTTTGCTGTATTGAGTGATGTTTCCTGTTCGAACTGGTTTGTTCTCCTACCTAAAAGATGCCTTATTTTTTCCGTCTTGGCTCTTAAAATAATGTTAACATCGAAGCATTTTTGCTGATTTGATATGATTATTTTTTTTAGTTCTCCAGTGATGAGGTTGCAAAGTTTTTATTTTACTCATTGGGAAGTGAGGTGAGGGCCAGTTATGAAGCGCATTGCTTTTAGATATTAAAACACATATGGGGGGGGGGCAGTGCTGGCAGCTGTTTCAGCATTTGGAGAAACAGCTGTGAGCACTTCTCTTCTTCCCTATGTGCTTCAGTATCTAAAAGGGACATGTGCAGCAAAGCCAGTGCAGCACAGAGGTGGGAGTCTGGGATGCTTTGGTTTCTTGGCTCTGAGGAAACCCAGCTCCCAGTTAACTCCTGCTAAAAATGAAAGTCCATCTGTGACCCAAAGTCAGTTCCAGGTCAGAAACAGATGTCACCAGGGGTAAGAGGGAAAATAGTTTGGGACAGTTTGTTTAGCTGGTGGCCACTCTCACATTCCCCTGAGGGGAAGAAGTCATTCTTCTTCACAGCTAGCTCACATCCTTAGAGAGAAGTTTTTCTCTCTCCCATCCAGCCAGGGACTCCCCCTCTCCAGTCAGAAAGGAAAAGCAGACTCCGTCCTTCCGTGGAGACGTTTTCCTTAAGTTTAAAGTAACAACAACCACTTTAAAAGAACCAATCAACAAGATATAGCAGTAGTTCCCAAACTGTTGCAAGCCAATTTAGGTTGCAAAGAACCTAGAGCAGCCATATTGAAAATATGGGAAGCTTGGATGCTGGAAAGGAGGAAGGCTGTGTGGTTGTTTTCCTTGTGCCGAGGTTATTAAATAGGCCTTTTTCTTTTTCACTTTGCTATTGGAAAATGGCTGAGAAATAATGCAACTCTTTGCTGTATTCTCAGGAAAGCAGGAGGCTGTGGTGTCACAATGGCGGCACTTCCGGCCATGACATCATTTCCAGTGGGTCCCAGACAGATTATCATTCTAAAAAATGGGTCCTGGTGCTAAAAGGTTTGAGAACCACTGAGATATAGCAATACTGATCCTCTCTTCCTCTTGGCCAAGTTGTTATCTTTCTGATAGTCCTATGGAGAGAGACAGTAAAGCCAAACCTTGCAGCTAGTACTATTGTGTGTAGAGATAGGATACCACCTCTGCTGTAGCACTGACCATGCTGCATGGGAGCCAAATGAGTGCATATGTGTATGAAGGACTTGTGGTGTGTGTGTTGTGGGCTACTTTGTGAGAAGTGTGTTTTTTGTGTTTGAGAGAGAGGTTTTACTCACATTGAGTTTACTTCGCAAGGATTTTAAATTCTTGCCAAGGGGCCTTGAAACTACTCCCACAAGCCCAATCCTGGGCCTGTAGTGCTGGTGTACCATGTGCTATGAGGACACCACCAACATGGCAGTGGCTGCAGCACGCTCACCAGTGCAACAGCTGGAAAGCCATTATGCCGCCAGCACCACGGTTCAGACCAGCTGCCAGTACAGTTCTGCTGGCAGAGGGGTGGGAAAGAGGCATAATGGGGGGGCGGGGTGAGTCAGAGCTGGTGGCTGCTAGATCTCAAACCCCTACACCAGACATTCGCCAAGTAAGAGTTATGCTAGCAACAGAGCTGTCGTAGCTGCAAGGAGTTCCACAGAGGACCATGTGGCAGCTGGAGAAGGAAGGTTATAATGTAGGCTTGGGGCCATTCCTTATAGAGTTTACCTAATAGGGGAAAAGTTGAAATAGTGAAACTGGAGACCTCTGTGCACCCATAAAGACTTCCCCAGCGCAAACAGAGCGTTTCGTTCCGCGGGGGAGCCTAAACTCGCCATTATGTGCCCTGAAACTAAGCCATGGCCAGCCACATCTGCCTGGAAGTCTGGCACATGGCATGCTAGGGCTACAGAACCCAGAAGTGGCTGGCCGGAGCACAGTGTTGTAGGGGCATGTAGTGGCAAGTAAGAAGGCTTCCCCATCATGTGGGGGAGGGATTTGAACGGGCAGATACAGAATATCTACAAAATGCTTAATTCCTTTACAATATACATACGTGTGTGTGTGTGTGTGTGTGTGTGAGAGAGAGAGAGAGAGAGAGAGAGAGAGACTGAGAGACTTCTGGCTGGCCTCATTCTGAGGTTGTCTGCTCTGCATGCACTTTGACCTCTTCTTCTATGCTTGTGACTTAGTTGTAGTTTGTAGGTTGATCATTTTAGATCTGATCTCGTGTGTGAATGGGCATATGTTGTGGCAAGAGACTTGTAAGTACCTTCGAGAGCTGTATGAACACAGTGCCTCAGATTGTGAGTTCCATCACTTTACTATGAAGCTATATAATAATCCAACCTGGATAAACAAATAAACTAGGCAGCACAGAGGAAGATGATTTGGGTGAGCTGTTGTACTACTCTTCTTGCACAAATTTGTGATTTCCATGTAATTCAGTTAATTTCCTTTTAAAAAGGACATACTACAATTAAAAAAAACTCTTGGTTTAAGAGGAGAATCAAGTTCATTACAAGTTCATTCATGCTCTAAAAAGTGTTGAAATGTTAAAACAAGGCATATGCTTTAGTTTCTGTACTGTGTAAGCACTGAATGTGTAAGCACTGAATGAATAAATAAATGTCTATTGTTTGCTCTTAAGTTTTTGACTTTTAAACCCTCCTAGGACAGGGTTGTCAAACATAAGGCTGGGGGGGGGGCAGATGCGGCCCTCAGAAGCTATTCATTTCACCTTCAGGCTTTCCCCGCACTACCACCAGCTGTTGAGCTGGGCTGAGGTGTCACTGCAACTTGCATGATAATTGGGGTCTTCTATATCTTGAAAAGAAGATTGAGATATGCACATATCTTCTGTCATTTGCAGCTAAAGGATTGCTAAGAAAAAAGTACTTATTTCTGGTCATGACCTGGTTAATGGCATCACTTCTTGCTCATTGACATAACTTCTGTCCTTCAGCAAGCATCATGAATGCTATTCAGCCTGCTGTATGAAATGGGTTTGACACCCCTATCCTAGGAAGTTTAGTTGAAGCTGCAAGGCCCAATTCTCTTCATTGGTAGCAGTCCTAACCAACTTTCCAGCCCCGGGGCAAAGGCAATGCAGCTCTGAGATAAAGGAACAAGCATTTTCTTACCTTGAGGAGGCCTCCGTGATTGCCCCCCAATATAATAGCAGGATGCAGCACATGCCCCATTGGCACTGCTGTGTCAGTGCTGAAAAGTTGGTTAGGATTGCGCCCTTAAATTATAAGTGTAATTGTCAGAGTTCAGCCATTGTACCACCACTTGCAGACTTGCTTGTGCTGTTTTTAAATGAATTTATTGATGCTTTGCAGAGGGCTAACCTCTTCTAAAGCCCAATCCTATGTGAGCCCAATCATAAATGAGCGCCTGGATCTTCTTTTCACTTACTGATTTGTGTTCTTGACAATATAAAAGCTTGCCTTATCAGGCCTTACTGTTCCTTGTGTTTCCCTGGGCTTCTCTCCTGGTGCACATTTTTGAGCCCAGCCCTGTGGATGTTTACTCAGAAGTAAGTTCCATTATGATACTTACTCACAGGCAAGTATTAAAACATTGCAGCCTGTGTCTGTAAGGCTGTATCTGGAGGAAGCAAAGTTATTGTCACTAATGTGTGCCACTTCCCAAACAAAAAAAGTATAGGAAAAATAGGAGTTTGCAACAAGGTGCCTGCTAGCCACCCACCCGCCCCAGTTGCCATCATCAGATTCAGTGTTTCCGCCAGCCTGCAAAGGGAGAGGATTGGGGCCTGGGCGTTGAAGCCTAACATGGTCACAATATGTGAGACTTAGCAACCTCTTTGTTTTGGCTGGGGGCATTTGAAAACGGTGTTATTTTACTCAGTAGCAAGCCCATTTTGCTCAGTATGATTTGGGCTATAATCCTGTCTTACTCACCAGAAACAAAGACCTCTCATTATCTCATGAGCTTATCTTGCGTTTTCCATGCTTTTTAGAGCACAAGAGTCTCTGTGAGACCCTGGAGTCTTCTTTTAAACCAAAGGCTTTTTAGAGACTGCCGTATAATATATGACACATACATGTATACCCAGCGTATTAATAGAAGTTTTTTTTTATAAAAGATGGAAGTTGACAGGGTTTTGCTTTGGCTGGGAAAGGGAAGGGTATGTATATCATGCATTAGTCAAGTCTTTCATTATTTATTCAGGTTGACTAAGTGAAACTACATCCCAGCATTTTCTGTACAGCCTCTTTAACCTACTAAAATGATTGATCCATGTTCACTTATGTAACTGTAGAATCTTTCTCCTGCTAGGTTTTCCTGTTGTGTGTTTCTCTCTATCCAATGTAGTGCAGTTCTTATTCTCCCTGTGTTTAACATCTGTTAACTAATTTGACTTTCGCCTGATAGTCAATTTGTGTTAATCTTCTGTTTTTTTTCCTTGCACTTTTTTTTCATTTTTCTTCCGATGCTTGAAATAGAAGTGGAGCAAAAAGGTAAATAACGTATATAGTCCAAACCCCCCAGCTCCTTGTTATGTGCCTTATGGATGTTAACCTCCACCCCTCCCCTCCCCATAACACTCTGATACTATGATAATCAGCAGGATCTCATAAGTATACCTCATAAAGAAGGCGACTTTGCAATAAACCAACTTGGCTGCTAAACTGACTCGGCTACTTAAAGCAGGTGGCGGGATTTAGTGTCTGACATACCTGCTCTAGGATGGAGATTCCCTTTGCTTTCTTCCTCCCTTTCTCTCTCTTTCCCTGTCTCTCTCTTACCCTTGACTACTACTTGTTAATAAAATGTCATCTTGCTTGGCTTCCAGAACCCTCTCCATAGCATGCCATAATTACAGGGGTTCCTAGTCTGTTTCATCCATTGCTTTGGTTGTCCTTTGTTTCTGTTGCTCCTAATTGAGATCTCTATATATCAGATGTTTTTTATTTTGATTTTTGTCATACGTTGAGGCACTTTTTATTTTCAGCCTTAAAATTTCTTATTATAAATTAACAAAAAAAAAATCATAATTGAACTTCTGCACACGTTGAAAGGACTGGAAAATAAATGCTGTATTGGTTATAAATGCAAATATAGTTGTATAGTGCCATATACATGGGTATGCCATGGAACTTTGGGTGATAACAAGGGAGAACATGTCACTGCTAGTTACTATGGTAACTTTAAGAACCACGGATAACAAAGGGTAATACATGTATTTATTACATTTGAGTTATTAAGCATTGTTGCCAGCTAAAAGGATTGTTTCTTCTGTATAGTCACTTGCACTTTTTTTTACCTAGGCTTTGTTGAGTGAATTTTAAATTGTTTTTACATTTTTTAATAACTCTTGTCTTGCTTCTCTCTGTGACTGTTAGTTTTTGTTTGCCCTGGGACGTTGAAAGCCGTTGTGGATTCTCCAAATTTATATGAAGCTGAACAAAAAGCAGGTGCCTGGTGCAAAGATCCTCTTCAGGCTGCAGATAAAATATACTTTATGCCATGGACTCCATACCGTACCGATACCTTGATAGAATATGCTTCTTTAGAGGACTTCCAAAATGGACGCCAGCAGACAACGTATAAACTTCCAAATCGAGTGGATGGTACTGGATTTGTGGTATATGACGGTGCAGTCTTTTTTAACAAGGAAAGAACCAGGAACATTGTAAAGTTTGATTTAAGGACTAGAATTAAGAGTGGAGAAGCTATTATAAATTATGCTAACTACCACGACACTTCTCCTTACAGATGGGGGGGGAAAGACTGATATTGATTTGGCAGTTGATGAAAATGGCTTGTGGGTAATTTATGCTACAGAGCAAAACAATGGAATGATAGTTATTAGCCAACTAAATCCATATACTCTGCGCTTTGAAGCAACTTGGGAAACAACATATGACAAACGGGCTGCATCCAATGCTTTTATGATATGTGGGGTTCTCTACGTGGTGCGATCAGTCTACCAAGACAACGAAAGTGAAACCGGCAAAAACTCAATAGACTACATTTATAACACCAGGCTAAACCGAGGAGAATATGTAGATATTCCTTTCCCCAACATGTACCATTACATTGCTGCTGTGGATTACAATCCAAGAGACAATCAACTTTATGTCTGGAACAACAATTTCATTCTACGATATTCTCTAGAGTTTGGCCCACCTGACCCCGCTCAAGGTAAGAATTTTCTTCTGTTTCTTTAAATACTAAAACCTCAGGCTATTTGGCACTAGCAATCACCAAATGCTTCATTTTTACCTTTAACATTTAGCATTTAACTTTAACATTTTAACCAGATAATTTGAATTTAAAATTATACTTAAGCCACCAGTTCTATAGCAATACATTTAATAGTATGTCTTTGTTTCCTGGGTGTATGCATGAGACCAATCCGTCAGTTTGGGATGAGAAGAATGATAACATTGGTGTATTTACCTGACTTTAGAAGTAACGTTTGAATTGGTGTGTTTACCCAATTTGAACTAAATACAGTATATGAGCAGACCTCTTAACTGTTTGGTGTTAGGAAAAAAGATGTCAGGTTGAAAGAGCTAGGAGATAGCTGCAGTTAGGCTTTCTTGGCTGTCCTTGTGAAGTTTTGCACTTCAAAGCTTCCTGTATGAGTTTAAAGCAGGATTAGCCAATGTCTTTGTAGTATGTATACAACTACAGCACTTACAAATGCAAGTTAAGAGCATTCAAAAGCAGCACAGCTTCCAAAAGGCTTGCATCATTACATGTGATGGCAAGAACTACATTTGGAAATGTGTTTCAATGGGAAAAAAATCTCCTGTAAGCATGATCATGGGTTCACATGCAGCTATTAAATTGGAGCATGTAGATTTGAAGACGATTTTGGAAGGACATCTGGGCAAAGCAATAAAGAAAAATTGAAGTTGCTGAAATTCATTCAGTTAAAAAAAAATTATATTCCTGGAATGTTGTTGCTTCAATCAGTTTGCCTTTTTTTTTTTTTTTTGGCTTTTTATTTACATCATACACCATCACTGGATATTCCAGCTATTGTGTATGCTTTCATTTTTTCCCCCTTTCATTATGGAAACCAAACTGGTGGACATGCTCAGAAATGTAGAAGACCATCTATCTGCCTATCTATACCATCCCCTGACCTCTAATCTATGTATCCACTGAATGTCCAACATCACACATGTATTATTTCTGTGTTTCTGACCACGAACCTTAAATAACTTTCCCTCAATGCTATAGAAATATAGAAGAAGGAATCTGGAGAAAATAAGGTCTAAGTTATTTGAAATCACTGACTAAATTTATTGCAGGGCATTTTAAAGCCATAAATACATAAATGTATGTTCCTGTGCTTTATTTCATTCACCCTTTTCTTCAGAGTATGAATGTCTCAATGTGTTTTGGAAGCATTTAACTCGCATTTATTTCAAGGATTTAGATCCCGCCGTTCTCCCACATTCAAGGGCACTTAAGGTGACTAGTGTTAATAAGAATACAAATATCCTTTGCATTCTCCACCCCTAGCATCTCTAGGTAGATTAGAGAAAAAGTCCTGTCTAAAACAGTGGGGATCCACTGTCAATTAGTGGCAAGTTACATGGATCAATGGCCTGACTCAGTGTAAGGCAACTTCCTACGTCCAATTGGATCCAGTCTTACTATACTTTACCTCTTTAATCTGCATATACAAAATAATAGTTAAAACATATCGATAGTAAACATGTGCAGATATCCTATTTGGAGGTACACAAAGAGAGAGAGAGAATATTATATAGAAAGTTCTGGATGTAAAAGTTGCAGTTTATAATTCAAGCAAATCCCTTTACAAAGGCACAGTTAAAGCATTTAATAGTTAATTAATCTGCTTAATCCAAGTGAACTTGAAGACATGGTGAGGATGGATCTAATTCATCCTGGTTTAATTAATGTGGTTAAAAAGATACTGATAGGGAGGTTATACCTCTAGAGTTCATTTCAGTTTGTGCCTTCCATCTTCCATATGTTTTGCAAACAGTGCGTGGTCACTCATTATGTTAAAGGAGAGGAAATGTTCTTTTCTATTATTAGAGTTTATACAGCTTGCTTAGGAAGATAGCATCCATTATAAAGGTGGGTGTTAGGGTAGTATTTCTGGATCTTTCTGTTTTGAGGAAAGGAAGTTGCATTCTGTTAAGGAAGATTGCCATAACATCAAACACTTAATGATGTCACGGGGTCACTGCTTCTACAGAAGAAGTCATGGCCCCTTCTGTTGGAATGCCTAATTCGGAGCCATTATGGAAAACTCAGCAATCTTTGCCTCTTCACTTATTATGTGAGCAGTAATGATACATTGACCTACTCAATAAGCCCTCTGTCTTTCATCTTTTTGCCTGTCTGCACCTGGCTACACCATAGCTTCCTAAACATGGTTATAACCCTGTAGGAAAAAGAGCCCCTTGTCACATTCATCTAACTTGCTCTCCTGAGCTTAGACAATTTCATTCTCAAGGCCAAATATCTTTGTCGAGTTCAGGGAAAAGCATGTGCTTTTTTCTTGAGCTGTATTATGAGATTGCTTGTGTTAGTTCTCCATATAGCAATAGCCGCAGCACTTTTTCAACTTGAATCTACCATTCCTGCACTGCCGAATCCATACTCCTCACATTTGTCTGCCTTTTTGCAAGATATATACATATTCAACTCTTTGGCCATAGCATCCATAGTGGCTTATAAAAATAGAAATAGAACGACTATGAACACATTTCAAAATGGAATTTTAAAAACATGCACACAGAGGCAAATCCAAATTCCGTCATAAAACAATTCTAAAATGCTTGGACAAATAAAAATGTGGGGCACATTAAAGAATATATGGCTGATGCCAGGAGGCACTTCCACAGACATGGTGCTTCATGGCCTGGAGGGGGTTGAACCAAATGGTGCGCCAGGATCCTAGACCTGATTTGTCCGTCTAGCTTGCCCCTTTGCTCTCCATGGACTTACAGCAGCTACATAGCTGGCGTGGTCTGAGGAGACTCATAGGCAACCAGAAGGCCTACTGGGGATATGGTAAAGCACGTTTACTTCCATCTCATTGGCTGTCTGGTTGCCACATGTACACACCATATTATGAACTGTGTGCTCCATTGGCATGGCTGTGGCAGGGAGATAGGATTGGGCTGTGTGAATTTGCCAGGACTTGGGTTGATGTTTCAGCATGCCCTTTGAAAGGCACAAGGGAAACACAAGAGTTCCGGAGGGCTCTGAAGTCATGGAAAGAATAGTGAACCTACCCTGAACAGGGTGGGGTTTTGCTTGTTTTTGTCAACATCCTATATACACGAGACGACTCCCCCAGTCTTTGCTTAGATTTATTGTGGCCCTTTTCAGTCTCTTGAAAACCAAACGATATGTACACAGAAACTAAAATAGTAAATAGAAAAGGCTAAATAGTTTTGGGGTTGTTAATGCTCATGCTCAATGAGAATTCCCCCCCCCTTTTTTCCATTGAGCTGCAAATCCAACTGTTTCTAGTTCTTGTTGCATTTTACAACATAATTTTCTTTGTGATTTGATAGGTTAAAGGGAATTGATGTTATAGGAACACAAGTTCACAGTTTCACTGGCTGTGAATTAATAGTCAAACAGTTTTCAGCATCCTAGTTCATATATGTTGGATTATTGCATAATATCCAGTAGATGACCTGTGTTTGTCTAGTGCTGTGTGGATCGCAATTCTGGCATTTCTTCCATTTAAGTTTATATTCCTTTTTATTATCCTATTCATTACAGAAAACAACTATGTTCCTTTTGAGTTTATATATAATTGCCCACCTACTTGTCAGTATTTTAAAAATTCAAGGCAAGCAGACTTGAGTCTCCTTCCTCTGATTCAGATGTCATTTCCTCATCATCAGATCCTAATCTTTTTGTTGTCTTTTATTTTATTGATCTGCATCTGATCCCTTGCTAAATTCATTATTGCTGATTTTCAGAGATTTCCAATATATTCCATAATTGTCTGTTGGGTGCCCTGGCTGTGCATGCCCGGACAGGTGTAGAAACTTGAAAGAATGTGGGTTGTCTGATCTGCATGGTTATGCCTATTGTTTCATATAGAGACATTCAGTGCTGTCCCTCCTTAAACAGGAATGCTGTTCCATGCAAATACTGGTTGCTGGCAGTATCCATTTCTCAATACAGATGGGATCTTTACATCCTTACAAACACGGATCTTCCATCTTGCCTCTGCAGCACCGCCTTTAACCCAGCAATTTTATTTGGCATTCTGGAGACAGTTGTGAAATCACTTTGCAGCTAGCGGGGGGGGGGGTGGGGAGGGGAATGAACAATGCTGTCTAGGAGCATCCCAGGTCTTTTAGTTAAAAAGTATGTGTTAGCCAGTCTATAATTCCTCCTTGTATCTTGTCGTATTGAATGGAAAGCTAGGCTAAAATAAAAAGGTTCTGAATTGCCATACTCGTCCGACCGACCTTTTCTCTTGTAAATCTTTCTCTATTTCTACACTTCCAGATCTGTTTGGATGCTTGTGGTGCCACCTTTAGGGAAGGAAGTGCAGACCTCTCCAGTTTGGTTTTGTGTAGTAAATAAAAACAGTACTGAATCTCAATTTTTTTCAGTTGGTTCTCCCTGTAAATCTATCTCTTAGCTCTTAGTTTGAAATATGAAAATGTACATAATGTTTACAAAAAAAAAAAAACCCAGGCTCCCCATTACTAAAAACGTGCACTCATTTTTCAGACGAAGCAGATGTGCTTGAGAAGTCATTTAATTGCCACATGGGTGGCACTGGAGCCTGTCTTGGCAATGGAACAGCTGCACATAGCTTGCTGGATGAAATTATATGCTCTTGTGATTCTAACCTCATAACTGAACTTCAGAAAAGAGTCATCATGATCCCTTTTAGTAATGTTAAGCTGGAGGGCACAAACTCGCTTAAATGCAATAGAAGTTATCCCAAAGTAAGAGGAAATGAGAGAGTATTAATTGCACTGTTGTTGATGGAGATTTCTGTCATGAAGAATGTCTTAATTAAGCACATGGTGTCAGTGAATATCTAGAATATTAGTGTCACCGAACAATTTCCCAGGTCTTTCCCAAGAACACCCCAAGATGTGAATCAGCAGCGGCTTCTTGACACTGTTGAAAGTGCTTGTGATGCTTTTGACAGATGTTAATTGAGAAAGCACTGAAAGCTTTGGCTGCATTGTAATCAAAAGAAAATTGTAGAGGTTTCACAAGATGTCAGGCAAGAGCTTGCAGAGAAGACAGACAGGTTTTAATAGTATTTTGCTGCAGGTAGACTAGGTAAGAAGTTCAGCAGGATTGCACAGGCAACTCCTGATCAGTCTGAAAGTGAGACTGGAAGTAAAAGGCAGCACTCAAGAAGTTTCTGGTATGAGATAGAAAGTCAGCATCACAATACACTGACTTTTAAGAAGTGTTGATTTTTTGAGTGTGTGGTGTAAAACTAGAAACATGAAATAAGTGTACAATATGTCAGTAAATTCATGGTTTTGTTTCTTAGTTGTCTCTTCATAATACCAAGAGGAAATGTAAAATATATAGGGGTGAAAAATAATAAGATACAGATATGTACGTGCACATGCACACACAAATAATAAATAAATCCGCCTAGAAGTTTTATATTCTGCGCTGTCATAAACTTTCTTCAAGAACAACCCACACTAACATATGTGTTCCAGTTTTCTGTGAAACACATTTTCCTCCTGCCTCCAAAAAAGTATGTGGAGATGATGGGGTGGTTAGAGCTTTGTCCGTTTTAGGATTGCAAAAAGATTTATGTTGGGTTTCATTTCGTTAGGCTCTTGTCCCTGCTCTCAAAGAACTGGAAACTCCATCTCTTTTGAAAGAAAGAAACATTCTTTTCCAGTCCTTTGAAAGACAGCCTGGTGCCTCTCTCTCCTTGTTTGCATTTGTGGTTAAATTCAATTTACATTCAAGAATATATGTTTTTGATAAGTTCTTGCCTAAGGATAGAAGAGGTTTAAATCCCAGTTTTTAAAAGCACAAGCCTTTAGGAAATAAGTGTCAAAGAAAACATTTAAACCTGAAAAGTGTCAGATCCAGTTGTTTCCAGAAGGCCTGACACAGAAAGGAGTGAATGCATGTCACAGTTTGTAAATTCCTCCAGGCAGGGACCTGTCTTCTCTTTGTTTGCAAAAGTGGCAGGCACACCTGTGGAGAAAGTGAAATAAAAAACCCATGTTATAAGTTGTGTTCCTCCACTAGCCAATATTGCTTTGAATTTTGCTGTAGCCAGGGGCAAACCAATACCCTGATGAACAGACTAGGCTTGCCAAATCTACCTGTTTGGATGGTAGAATGCCAGCATTGAGCTTAAGCAACCTTTCTGACATTTTCCGTTTTCCCTTTTGATAGTTGGCAATTTGTGTTTTTTGTTTCTTCTTCTTCTTTGAAGTTTTCTGGAAACTGTTATTTACAATTACTCAAAGCTTTTAAGAGCTGAAATGGATCAAATTATGCAAATTATGATAAGCAGTGCTTAATTTCATCTGGGGAACCTAGGATTCTAGAGACTTTTTTTTAACTCCAGGAATTGCACTGCTTCCAGTTTTTCCCCACTGTCAACGTGTGTCGTTTAGGTCTACTTTATGCACGACTATGCAGAACACAGCCTACCGTCCATACATGATAGGAACCAAGTCAGGTCCATCTAGCTCTGTGTTGGCTACAGGCTAGCAGTGGCTCTATAAATTTTGAGATGGGAGCCTTTCCCAACTTTACCTGCATACGCTAAGGAGTAGCACCATCTGCATGTGAAACAGGTGCTCTACAGCTGACTGATTCTTTCCCAAAGGATATGTAAATGACACTTAGAGTCCCACACTTCAAGGCCAAGGTGACAGACGGACAAGCACCTGGCAGGCCACATTGGAAAGACTTTGGGCTGCATTTGACAGGAATGGCATAAAGTCGACTTTGGGGAGGGAGTTTAATAGGGGTGTATTCCTCACAGACACACCCAAATAACTCTGCCCTCTGAGAATGCATGACCAAATTTTTCAGCTCTATAGTGGGAGGGAGATAAAAGGTATTTTCTGGTTTTCCTGCCAAAAGCGGCGAAAGATCCAATATGTACTGGAATTATCGCAACTTCTTCTCCTACATTCTGGCCCCAATACTTAGTTAAGAAAAAAAAAAGTACACCAGTTTTAAGCATATGCTCAAAATAATGTGTGGTTTCACCTTAATTGTAGCATTTTAAAGCTAACTAAAGGGCCAACGCTATCTGCCAGCCAAACACATGTTCTGCAGATGGTGACTGCTATGAAAGTGCTGTAAAGCAATCTCTGGCAGCGTGATGAGTAGTGCACTCCCAGGACGCAGGTGGGAAGGCTGGAGTATTCCCACACATGTAATTAGCTCTCCCGCCACCCGCTGGAGCAGGTAAACCTACAGGAGCAGTGGGGGAGGGCAGAATGGGGGTGGGGTGGGAAGGGTCAGGACGGGGGCAGAATGGGAGAGGCTGCAAGATAGGATCCAGCACATTCTAGCACCACAGGATCTAATCTATCTGCTCTGGTAACCTCCTTCCTGTCCCTTTTCTCTTTGAAATTGCACTAGCAAAACCACTAGTGCAGGTCTTAGGAGAGCAGGAAGTTTATGGAGGGATAAGGAGATTAGGGATATGGTGGCGCTGCAGGTTAAACCGCTGCTGCTGGACTTTCTGACTGGAAGGTTGAGAGTTCAAGGCCATGCAACGGAGTGAGCTCCTGTTGCTTGTTTGAGCTCCTGCCAACCTAGCAGTTCGAAAGCACTTAAAAATGCAAGTAGATAAATAGGGACCACTTCGGTGGGAAGGTAACAGCGTTCTGTGCACTGTGGCGTATAGTCTTGCTGGCCACATGACCACGGAAGCTTGTCCTCAGACAAACGCCAGCTCTACAGGCTTAGAAACAGAGATGAGCACCACCCCCTACAGTCGATCATGACTAGACCATTCGGTCGTAGGGAAACCTTTACCTAAAGGGATTAAATCCCCTTTTCTTGCTGAAGCCTTCTAATCCTCACCATCAGCCCTCTGATTATAGCATGCCTGTTTTTGGAAACAGCTGTACCAGCCCATGGAGGGGCAGGGGAAGAGAGGATTGGACTGTAAATGATCTGAACTATGCCTCAACTCTTGGAAATAAAATATTGCTGAAGCCTGTTGTGCCAGTTTATAGTATGTATTTAACTGGAGCACATATGCAAGACCATATAAACCAGTCACAGTTAGAATGTTGGAATATTCATGTGGTTTATCAAAACATTTTGTTCCATAATTTGGGCACTACCTAGTTGGGTCATTTCCATCCCAGGTTTGCCCAGATTCTATGATTAGAATTTGTATGCTCTCCTATCTCGCGTGCATAATATGCATGTTATTTCTAGCAATAGGGATTTCACATGATTGATGTGCATTATCCTTGTTACTTTTAAATCCATCCCCATTTTTGGGGAGCAAATTAAAAGTTATCAGTAAGTTTCAACCATATTAGAGCTAAAATGTACAGATAGAGATGAAGATCACTGCTGAGCACGACAGTATTAATGGTGTTCTCTGGGGTTTTTATCTGAATGAATAGAAATATCTATTGCAGTCGTTCCCAAACATTTTAACAGTTCAATGGGACCCACCTAGCTTTACAAACTAAAAAAGAAAACAGTTTTACCTTACCAGCTGCTTAAGCCTCTGTTTTTATCCTTTTTGCTATGGGTGGTGAGACGGAAGAGTTCCTACTGGAGCATTTGTTGAGCTCCAGGCTAATCAGATTGGGACCACTCTGATGGCCTTGCATTCCCTTTCACATGGCCTTTAATAGCAGCTGAGGCTCAGTTGCTTACTTGTGAGTAAACATGTGGCTCTGTTTTGCTTTTCCTAGCCCAGGGTCAGAACCTAGTGAGCTTGGAGGAGGGGCTTGCGGATCAAGTGTTTTTGGGGGCAAGGGTTTGTTAGATTCGGACCATTCTGGGGGCAGCGTGTTCCTCTCTGCCTGCCTTTCCAAATGTACTAAGACACGGTTTCCTACTCGTGAGTAAATGCACACGTGCAGCTCAATGCATTTTCTTTGTCAGCTATAAACTTTTCAGTTTCATGACACACCAACAATCATGTCGTAACCCACAGTTTGGGAAACACTGATCTAGTGCCATCGTTTGGCATGGATAAAGACTAGAAACATGCCTGTGTGCTGGGGGTGTTTGTTGTCCATAAGTAAATAAATAAATAAATAAATAAATAAATAAATATCCCTGTTGAATTATCAGATGTTGGTACATAGGACCACAATGCATATAGATACCAAGAAGCCAAAATACCAATTCAAAAGAAATTAATCAGCACTTGAACCACTGGTTTTACCACTTCAGTTACTGTGTTGATGTCATTATCAATCAGCTCCATAGAATTATCAGTTTCAGAGCTCAAATCAAAAGTTACTTGTTCAAAATAGTTGTCTTGACATAGATGATTACACTGTTCCTAATTAAAAAGAAATTATTAAAATTGTGTCTTTGCTACTGCTTGAATTAGTTCATACCAGTTTATCAAAAGGGGGGGGGGGGGGCGAAATGTTAAAATGCTAAGATGTTTCAACACCCAACAACACATGCTTGCTAGAATTGTTTTTAACCATTTGGGTCTAATCAGGCATGCTGGAAATCTCTTAAGCAACAATGACTGGGCTGGGAAGATGTTGCAGTAATTATCTTCTTGCAAGCTGAAGAATGGGTGACATATAGTTAAGGTTTTGTTTTGTATAACGATTGTATTTACAATCTCCATGAGGTTTTTTTTTAAGGAAGTAGAGTTGGTTTGGTGTTTAAATATATAATTATTTTCAAAAAAAAATGAAACTAGGATCTACATGACGCTGCTTTGTTGTTGCTGCTGCAATGTGGTGTGTGTGTTTATCAGGTTCTTTCAGTACTAATGCCTTCTGACTTCTAGAAGTCCTGCTATCAGTTAGTATCAGGTAAATGCTTTTATAAAGTGTGCTGCACCAACACATTGAGGTTACAATCCTACACATACTTATCCAGGAGTAATGTCCCTTGATCTCAGAGCAAGATGCTCAGCATAGATTATTCTTAGGAACAATGGAAACATGAAAAAAACCCAAATCATTAAAAAGAATTATTACATATTTTAAATAATTCTATAATTCGATATCAAAAAGTATATCTAAAAAGTACGAAACGTATTTTTCTGTACCCCGCTTCATCTCCTGCTTACAGCTATACTAACCTAGAGATTCTCTAGCAAAAAATTGTGACACAGTATGTGCATGAGTACATACATTTATAAGGCAAATCAACCTGTGAGTATCTCAAGGCATACAACTGCTATTTTCCAGTTGACTCTTCCCTTTATAACATTCCTTTTCTCTCCACAGTGCCTACCACAGCAGAGACAATAACTCCTTCTACAGAACTGTACAAAACAACGGTCTCAACCACAAGCACTACACCCCAGAAAATTCCTATCAGCACAACATTAGCTGGGGGAACAAAAGAAGGGAGTAAAGGCCCCAAACCACCCCCAGCAGTTTCTACAACCAAAATCCCTCCTGTTACGAGCTTTTTCCCTTTGCCGGAGAGATTCTGTGAACCTTTTGTGGCCCGAGGAATTAGTTGGCCTCAGACTCAACGAGGAGTCATGGTGGAACGTCCTTGTCCCAAAGGAACTCGCGGTATGTCCTTAAAATAGTATCTTCATTTCAAATAGATAAATCAGAATAAATCTAGAACCCCGTTTCCCTGCTGATTAGTAATACTGTCTGCGTCATATGAATTTGATTATGTTGAAGGAAGTGACATCATTATGTTTTAAGTTCTGAAGGCACTACAACATAAGTACAGATGTGCATTATAGCCTTGTTTTAATGATTCCAGATTATAGGCCTGTATATAGCAAAACTTGCTTGCTGCTATCTTTCTCATTATAAGCTCCACTTTGATGTGTTCCAGAAAAAAATAAAGTCTTTTGTCTTTGTTTATTCTCCATAAAGTCTGACATTTTGCCCTCACTTTATTAGTATTGCTATTACTTGGCATAATTGTGTTTCACATGGAGAAAATTACTGATTAGAAGGCCTACTTAAGTCAATAGTCCCCAATTTCTTGGATGCTTTCAGGGATGAGGTAGAAAACCACTTTCACTTCACTGTTTTCTGCATCTTTTATAGGAACAGCTTCTTACCTCTGCATGGTTTCCACTGGAACATGGAACCCTAAGGGCCCCGATCTTAGCAACTGTACTTCACACTGGGTAAATCAGCTGGCCCTGAAGGTGGGTTTAGAGGAATTTTTTTTAACGTGATACTGTTCCCAGATTCCCAGTATTTCTGAACAGACTAAGAGATGCTAGTGGAAATATCAAAAGACATTGGGGACTATGAGAACTGTCCTTCACTTGCGACAATGTTCCAATATAAACACTCCACATCTCCATAAATTAGGAAAACCGAGGATATGAAAAGAACTTGCTTAAGTTCTGAAATATAGAACATTAATCCACTTTAGACCCAATCCAAACCTGAGTTACTTTGCCAGTAGCATTCTGCATAGGTAGAATGTTCATGTAAAGAGATGTGGCTCTCTCAACTTTATCAAGATGTTTCTGTGCCCCAGTACCCACTAGCCATGTATATGATCTACTAGGAGGCTACCAAGTCTAGCTTTTTGTTCCCAGTCGCTCATCAAAACCACCATTAGTCTTGCATGGTGTTAGATTTTTTTTCTGTTGCTTAAATTTACACGCAATTAAATTTAAGTCCATTTTTGGTATGTTTTAACCAGAGTTATTTCTCCAATGTTGACAGATGCCTTTGATGCGTATGAGATGATACTCATCGGTATCATAATTAAATTGATTCTGGTGTGCTTTTGCAAACATCCATTGCTGAATTATCATTCTCGCCGCAATCTCACATATTACATTGTCTAATTGCTAAGATAGACATAACCTCCTTCTTGTGCTTCACTTTTCCAAAAGACCAGCTCTGAATACCAGTTTCACATTACCCTTACAACTCTGAATAAAGACTCTGGACACAGGCTTGGGATAATGGGTCACTTTATTAAAATTAACATGGGAAAAAACCTGCAGCAGGGAATGTAAACCCCCTGGCAGGCAAGTCAACCCCTTTGTGAGCCTGACTAATGAAGGTGTGAGGAAGAGCAGGCAGGCAGAAGAAAGGGAGAAGGCGCAGCTCGTAAAAGAGCCAGCGATCCTGCCTGCTCAAAAACCGAAGCGGACTGACAGCCAAGGACATGCAGCCCTCAGATGATAGCCCACCCAGACCCCACCAAGCGGCAATTAGCTGCCCCCATTTTCCCGCTTCTGCCCATCACTGCAGAGTGTCGGGTAAAGAGGGGGGGCAAAGCTCAAAGGGAGCTTCACCCTCATCATCACTGGGCATGTGTTAGTTCAGAGTAAAGTGCTTGAAAATCCTGTGAATATCTTCTCCCAATCTCTCACGGTTGGCCAGTTAAATCACACAACCAGCTGGAGTTGGGGAGTCCATGCCTGACATGAAGTGGTCATAGGAATAGGGTGCAAGCATGTAGAAAATGTCCTATCCTTACTATGATACTCAGCCTTGCAATGGAATTCTCCTATGAAATGCGTCATAGCAGCAGTGAATGAAATAAAACTGTATTTAATTATTAAATTATTATAAACTATCTCAAATAAAAATCTTCAAGGCAACGAACAAAACATATTCAAAACAATATCAATCTCAACACTGCCCCACTCTAGCTCCGCAGCAGAGAAGCTGTATAACCTGGTTCTACCTGCTATATTGACAACCGTCCTAATTAGTGGGATGATGACAATATAATGGCACAGCTGAAGTGAGAAGGAGATTATCATTGAGATTATTATTCCTGTCCCTGCCAGAAAGAGTGCTAAGTGATACAGTCAAGCTGTAGCGGAGGAAGGCCCATTCCAAGGTGTGTGTGTGTGTGTGTCTGTGTGTGTGTGTGTGTAAAGAAGGGAGGTGCATAGATGTGGTACCATCAGTGAATATAGTACTTTACTGAGTTGCACAAGCCCAAGTTTGTCTCTGTGGGTATTAAAGGCCCCTTTTTAAAAGACCTAATAATTTCGCCTTTTCAAGATAAATAGTTCCGCTGTTGATCTGCAAATAAAGTATTCAAGGAATTCAAATCACACGGGAGCTTCTTAAAAATCATTTAAATTGTCATTTCAGATCAGAAGTGGAGAAAATGCTGCTAGCCTTGCCAATGAACTGGCTAAACACACCAAAGGACCAATCTTTGCTGGTGATGTGAGTTCCTCCGTCAGACTGATGGAACAGTTGGTGGACATTCTTGATGCTCAGCTTCAAGATCTGAAGCCTAACGAAAAGGACTCTGCTGGACGGAGCTATAACAAGGTAGATGGCGTTTTCTGGTGTGCTTAAAAAAATCATCTCTGCCTCATGATTTTGTTTGCTTTTTTTCCCTCAGAAACACAGTTGCAAGAGGTCTCTCTCTCTTTTGTATCAGTCCATGGAGTATGGCATATAAAAGAAAAGTAGGAAACATATAAGGATGAGTGGTTTTGGAGACCCTATCACACTGCCACAAAAAGTGGCAGGCTAGCACTGAACGTGACCATTCCCATGTGGCCGTAAAAATAGAGTAGATGATATGATCGATAGCAGCCGAAAACAAAAACAGAAACTTGGTACATTATAATGTGAAGAAATCTAATTGAGAGGGTTAGGGAAGAAGAAGAAACTTTTTTGGGTTGGATACTTTACTAATGTGATTTGGGATCTTTGATGTATTTGACCCACTAAGCAACTAATTGACCTTACATTGCGGGCATAGCCTTGGCCTCCATTCATCTTCCTAAACGACTTAGAAGTGATAATTAAACACACTTATTTTTTTTATTAACAGATTGTATTTCTCAGGTTAACACAATAGTGTTTGAACAATAATCAAATAGTAATATTACTATTACACTTTTTTGTGTCTAACCTCTGATGTATGTTTTTTTTTTCTTTTACTAACAAGCTCCAAAAGCGAGAGAAGACATGCAGGGCTTACCTTAAGGTATATCTCCTGTGTTGTCACCCTTGCTTTCTCCCTGCATCAGCAACCTGCTGTTATGCTTTATCCTCTTGCTGCATGATCCCATGTATTTCAGTCTTTGATAAATGTGCATTGTGCTCCCCATCACCTGTACAAAATGTTGGTTTTGTACAAGTATTATGCTGTCCGAATAAGCCAATAATCTACACATAGAGAACAAGCCAATAATCAATACTTCTTTTTCTTCTACTTTTTATCTAAAACGAACAATACTAGAAATAGCTGATTTCTAGTAAAATAATCAAGGCTTTATTTTCTCATTGCATTATTGTGGAAGAAAAACAAAGTTGGCAAACAAACAAACAAACCCCTGCACAAACATTGTTTTATATTTGTAGTTTTCATATATCAAAGACTGTTTAGCCATAGCAAGTGGAATCCACTGATTGCTGCTGCTTCACAACCATCATTTGCTTCACTGGGGCTTGTGTAGCAAGAGTATCTGATGGATTACATCCCATGGTTGTGCATGACAAAACCTAAAACACATCCAAACAGCCCTGCATTGTTTTCTTTCTGAAGCACTCTTTAATTCAGCAAATTATATTTTATTTAATGTGAATTGGAAGGAAAATATAAAATCCAAGATCAGTCTTAAAAGCTTCTGCTTGAGCTTCAAATAAAATGCTTTCTAATAAGTATTCAGTGTGCGGCTGGAAGAATATCCTATTTGCCAGACTGGGAGAAGAGTTCCAAAACGTTTGTGAAGCTTGGATTATCTTTCCAGTTTTGCAGTGTTTTTGTGATGTTCGGTATCTTCAAAGTCAACCACGTTCCTCTGGCTGAGGGAGACGGTGGGTCAAGATGGGGAAAACAGCTTAGTGTTTTAAAAAATGTATTAAAAATGCATTGTATATTTTTCCAAATGGCTTCTTCTGTTCACTTGCCAGATGGATGGCTTTATAAACAAGAATAATACTAATTAAAAAATGTGAACACCATACAACAATATAAAAGCAGAAATGAAAGCTTTGAACTGGTACAAGTATGATAATTATCATTAAATAATCAATAGCAGGCCATAGTATCATTTACAGTGCCAGCACCAGATTGCTGGGTTTCTAGAGCAATGCCCTGACCAGGACCTTCCATGGTTCCTCCCATTCATGGCTGATTGTATATTGGGTTCTGCCACTGCCATCAGTACCAAGGATTCAGAGGTTGGCCTAGAAAGATGGTCCCTCTGCTGGACATGGACCTAGGTCAGTGCCCAACTTGCCTGACTTTTGATGTCATCCCTGATCATTCCTTCTCTCCACTCTCATCTGTTAGATTGCAGATTCTTCAGCTCCAAAAACTGTGTAATCATGATAAACTATGAAATCAACAACAATGTTAACCATAGTGGAAGCCAATCAGGATTCCAACGCTAAACAATATTTAAAATCAGCTGCAGATCCTGGGTTCAATCCCAGGTTAATAGGAATCCAAGTTAGTTCTAGCCACTTCTAATGTGATTACCAGCATAGTTCTTAACTTCGGATCCATTGGGGAGAATTCATGCTCCAGAACAGTGGTTTCCAAAATTTGTAGCACCAGGACCCACCTTTTTTAGAATGTCAGTCTGTCCGGGACCCACTAGAAGTGAGGTCATGGCTGGAAGTGTTGTCATGGTGGCATTTTGATGCCAGAGCCAGCTGCTTTCTGAGAATGCAGAAATACATTGGGCTATGTCTCAGCCACTTTCCAATAGCAAAGTGAATCAGAAAGAAAAAAAAGTCTATTTACAACCTTGACACAAGCAAAACAACCACACAACCCTCCCCCTTTCCAGTATCCCATCTTCCCATATTTTCAATATGTCTGCTCTAGGTGCTTCATGACTCACCTGAAATTGACTTGCAACCCACCGGCAGGTCCCAAGAAGATACTGCATAATTCAGCCAATTCAGGGTTTAAGCCAGTAGTTTTCAAACTGGGGTGTTTTAACCCTCCAGCCTGAAAAGCACTGCCCAGGTCACTTTAAGGGGCGGAGAAATTGAAGTGATGCAATGGATACGAATGCATTGCTGCTGGGCATAGATCAGGGCTGGAGGAACTTACCAGTGCCTGCCCCACATCCTTTTGGGTTAGGTTGCCCAGCGGATCCCTTTGTAGGACTCCCTCTGCCTTTTTAAAAAGGGGAAAAAAAAAAAAAAACAATCGCAACCCACACCCGGTTTCACAATTGCAACCAGGAAATAGGCTGCATTTGTTCTTTTTTAACTTTTTAAACACAGAGGGGTCCGCAGGGCTCCCCAAACCAAAAAGACGCCGAGGCAGGCACTGGTTAAACCCCCCTCCCAGCCCTGATCTATGCACTACAGTGACTTAATTGTAGTGATCATGTAGCTGTAATTCCCCCCGCCCCACATGAGCACATTCAGCAGTTCTCAAACTCCTGGATTGTTTGAGAACTGCTGATTTAAGCAATCAGGAACATCAGGCGTATGCTGGCATCAAAATACATTGTAACTGTAGCAAGTTAGATTCAAGGCATTCTTAAAAAAAATCGAGGACTTAAAACTGCTCAGTCATGGCAAGAGATTTTACAAAGTTAAATAATAGACAGTCACAAGGGAAATCGTATCTTAAACAGCACTGTAATTTTTTTTCATTTAACCTGATAAACGGGAAGCAAAGCTTTCTGAAATGAGTTGACTTTTCACAGTTGTTTGCAGTTCACCTCTGAATTTAATGCTATTGTGCAAAATTGAATAACTAGTATGTTGCGAGATGTGTGCATCATTGTATGGCAAGAATTTTTGAGCATAGCCTAAGCTCAACATTCAGGGTGCAATCCTACCCAGCGCTGGAGTGGCACGGCCGGCCGGCCAGCACCATATGCAACGCTGGGTGGGGGGGAGGCTGGAGCCTCCCGTGGCAAGGTAGTGTGTGCTCCCTTACCGTAGGGATGGCTCCAGTGGGTGCAGATCCGGGGAGACCACGCGGCCCAAAATGGGGGTTGTGCGGCCTCCCAAACGGGCTTAGGATGCGGCCGTTTAGTTGCTTCCCAAGCCTGCCCATGTCCCGCCTTTCCCCACCCCACATTCTCCCTCCCTTGCCCAATTCCTGTGCCGCCCCGTCATGGCCCCTTCCTTACACCGGCCGGCTTCGGACGACACTAGGGAGGTGCTGCAAGAATGCAACAGGACCGGCGCTGCCTGCAGTGCCGGTCCCATTGCCTTAGTGCTGATGTGGGGGTGCCAATCGACGTCAGCGCTAAGCGCTAAGGGTTGCGCTAAGCGATGCTGCACGATCCGTAGGATTGCGCTGTCAGTCTCATTGTTTAACTGCGAAAATTAAACACATGCTTAAATATTCCCAGTGAAATTAATGGAACTTCAAAGTGCTCAAGTTAAGCTGTGTTATACCATTTGTATTCATTTCTCTCCCCTACCCATCATTGGCAAAAGAAAGTGTCATTACTGTACTGGCCATTTTCATGCTGTTGGGGATGTAGATATTGTTACAGATATGAGAGAATGAGAATCAGGCTAATTAATGTGTATAATCAGCTCAACATATATAGATCTGCAACACAAAAGTACAACGTTAATTTTTGACTAGAATCATTTTTAGTTAGTCTCTGATGAGCTTCTAAGTTTGGATGTAACTGATAAAATCTTAAAATTACAAATCAGAAGCTAGCTGATGCTATGCAAATGAAGCAAGTCCCCACTTCATGGCAGAAGATTCATTTGTAACTCAGATCAGAGGCTCCGATCCGTATTTCTTGGTGGCTAATGAATGTGGCCTCAGCAGACCAATTTCTGTTCCACTCTATTTAATGGCTGCTGCAGTATCACTGTGAGCAGTTTGACTCTTTTCATTCCCATTAGGAAAAAAGGGGAGAAAATCCTTTCATGCCAGTCCCAAGTATCTTCCACCTGCCCTTGTTGTGGCTCACAATACAGACAGAAAGAGGATATTAAGATGGATTAGGCTAATTAATTTTGCTCCTGACAATAGTACCAACCAACTTTTCCTATCTGTACAGGCGCAAATTACAGTGTTCTATTCCCGACATCTTTTTGTTTGTGTAATGTGTCCAGTTTTCAGTCCCATTGCTTTGGGAATTGATCAACCAAATTGTATATGTGCTTAATGACACATTTTAACTAGGTAAATGGGACAGAATAAAAATGGTGATGCAGCAGTATATAGTGTACTCGGAGTGTGATACATGGGGCATTACTGTAATGCGTGTTAATTGATTCATCCCCTCCAGTTGATTGTTTGATTAGTACGATTTATTGGTTTGATTTATAGATAGGATATAATGTTTCAGTTTAAAATCCTTTTGGCCCTCATAATTTCATATAGCGAGAGGCATTTGTTTCCAGTGAGTAAGATAGGATTACAGCCTAAGACTGGAACGCAGTGGGATTACTTCTGAGTAAAGTAAATAACACAGTTTTCAAACACCTCTACGTATAGCCATTTGAGCAACCTATGATCTGTGAGATTGGGACATTGCGAAACATTCTTCAACCCTTGGGAAGAATTGGGAATTCCCCTGATTCCACAGACACCACATATGCCTTGGAGCCCCATGGAGCTTTAAATTGGCACCAGGGGCTTTAAAATTAAATCCCCAAGTAAAGCCATCAGCAGTCTCTTTTTGCATCCTTCGGTATGTTAATAACGTTCTTTTTTCATAGCTGCTCTAAGGCATGTTACATTGATGCTCTTTGTTCTAAGCAAAAGCAGTTGCCTTTTTGTCATTAAATCACTGTAAATCATGTTGACAGTTAAATATTACAATTGTCATCAGATCATGTTAGGAACTCACTCCTGCTGCCTAAGGCAGTAGGGTCTAATATTTTTCTAATGAATACAGGCTATCGTTGACACAGTGGACAACCTGCTTAGGGCAGAAGCTCTAGAATCCTGGAAAGATATGAATTCTTCAGAACAAGCACACGCAGCAACCATGTTACTTGATACGCTAGAAGAAGGAGCTTTTGTCTTGGCTGACAACCTCTTGGAACCAACAAGAGTCGCCATGCCTACAGATCATATTGGTAAGTCAAATTTCAGTGAAGTCAGTGGGTCTTACTAGGATTGCACAGTTACTTTTGAAAAGCAGGGCACTGTGCTTTGGAGCGGAAGCACACCAAACTCTAGTGCCTTTGAATTCCATATACCGCAGGCTTTCATTATCCGTGTGACTTCTGTTCCTTTAACCCCCATGGTTCCAGGACTTGCCTGACCAGTATTACATGGGCATTTTGGATTGCGGCTCTGAAATTGCAGAGGCAAATCCAAGTAGCCCCATAGGCTGGCTGGCACATGTCACAGGGTAAGGGGAATAAAATTCCCAAGTTTTAATCCATACTTCAAGTTATGTTCCAGCACATTAGGATTGCACCCCTACTAAGATAATATAAATGCAACATTTTGAACACTTAAAACCTGCTATAAAAGTGACAAAATATATTTTCGTATGTAACTGATATAGTTGTTACGTAAATTGTGTGTGTGTTTTTCCATTATATATAATCAGTTCCTAATGAATGTCAATTATTTTCTGTGTGGGTGTTGTGCCAACTTTGGGTACATAGTACATATACCAAATGTCTATATTAAGGACAACTGCCTCCAGGTGAAAATGTGTTCAGTGAGCTACGACTTCCACAATACAAAATAACCATGCTTCATAGATTACAAAATAGCTACCGACACTTTGAGCATAATTTATCTTGTAAAGGCTGGCAGGGAAATAAAATGATTCCATGTTAGAGACATACAGATATAGTTTTATGTTGTGGTTAAGAATGCTGTTGCATATAGACTTTGATATCCTTACAACTACAGTCTGTATGTATTGAGTAGTAGTACATATATAAGAGGTTGGAAAGGTTATTGAGGCCAGGAGCCTGGAGACTGAAAAACTAATTTATGAATGGAGTGTCAGTTGCTTAGATTTATGAATGGAATAAAGCATGTTACTGCTGCTGAAGGTGAAACAGAGTTTAGGCTTGTTTAATCGTGATTTCAGGAGCTTTTGCTTTAGAAAGAGAAAACCTTTGTATTTTGTGACTCACTCCTCCATGGAAGTGGACATATTCTTTTTTACCATTTCAGTTCTTTGGTTTTGCTTTGAAATACAATTAAACAGGAAGACCCCTGTCTGCAGAACTTACACAATAACAGGAATCTCACACATAATTTTCAGCAAGATGATGCTTGTGTGTGTGTGTGTGTGTGTGTGTGTGTGTGTGTGTGTGTGTGTGT
>JAJKFI010000096.1:2213715-2266103 GCA_029204185.1 Lerista edwardsae
TGTGTGTGTGTGTGTGTGTGTGTGTGTGTGTGTGTGTGTGTGTGTGTAATTCTGCCTCCCATTCCATGAACGATGGATAAGACAGTAAAAAACTATCAGTAACAACAACATAGTGAGCAAGTTCATGTGCAGCTGTGATCCAGAAACTTTCATAAATTGCACAACGCATTTAAAATGTGCAGCAGTGACCTGCTTCCAGCAAGGTGGTTCATGTGTGAAAATCTAGTTCTGCATGCAGATTTTTTTTGCTTGACTCGTTTCCTTCCTTTTAAGCATAACATTTTGAGTCATGATAAGAATAAGGTATGAACGTTCAGAGTTTAATGTTTAATGCTGTATGCACAGAAACGCACATACAGGCTTTTCCTCTTGGGAACATTGCTATCAAGATCTTGCTTTACTGCAGTTTGAATAAGTAGTTATGCACTGTCATTTTAAGTCTGGAGTATACCTTTACTAAGTGTAATTAGTGTAAAAAAGTCATCTAGTATTTAAAAAAAACACCCTTGATTATATCAATAGTAAATTATTGCAACATGCAAATGTTTGCATGTCTGCCCAGAATTGAGTCCCATTGTATTAATTGGGACATACTATTAAGAAACTGTTGTACAGCCAAATCCTAACCTGTGCCAGCATAGCCAGACCACATGGCTTGCACTGTATCCTAGGCAGGTTAGAAGGTGGCTGGAGGTCACTTGAGGGTCACTGGAGGTCACAGCTATTTAGCGGGTGCAAATTTGGGAAACCCATATCGGGGTGCCCAGCCTGGGAAAGGAGATTGGGATACGGTGGAGGAGGCCACTGCCAACCCAACCCCTTCCGGGCCTGATCCTTCCCAGTTCTGCTTTTTGTCCCCAAACACCCCTCCCTGCCCCTGAACTGCCCTACCACTACCTTCTCCCACCACTGATCCAGCAGATGGCAGCTGATCCAGCAGATGGGTGCACACCTTTGTGCCGGCACTACCAGTTCTCGAATAGGCACAGATGTGCCTTACAGTGTATTTGCAAAAATTTGCAAAAATTTGCAAAAGTATTACACCTTACAGTGTATTTGCAAAAATTTGAGCTAGTGCAGGGAAATCTGCACCAGCTCACTGGCAGCATGGGATTGTGCTGTGTTTTCTTCCATCTCTCTTTTTCCCTATGTGCCTATATACCCATGTATATATGTGTATATATGGCTATGTTTTTAGAGCAGTGAGCTCCAAACTCTACCACTGTTTTCATCTGTTCAGTTTCCATCCGCACAGTGCCCCGCACTTACCATTCTGCAAAAACAGCTGCACCTACATGTCCCAAGTGTCTCTGCAGCCAGCCATGCCTGCCCAGACTTACGGGCATTCAGCCTGCTGGGGTGACCTAACGATAAGCGTGGGTCATGCCACAGAGCCTTTTTAACATTGCAGCAATCTCCAGTTTGGACACCACTGGTTTGGAGTGTACTGTCAGGGCTTTGTGTCGTTAAAATCCTGCTGGTGTCTATTAGGGAACTATTAGGGGGGGAAATCCAAAGCATCTTTTTAGAATTCACAGGACTGCTTCTTCATATCATCCTTGGGACTCATCAATGTTCTTTTGTTGCCCAATAGATGATATAGTTAGCTATGTGTACTCTAGGGCACACGCAAAGCTCCTGGGCATTATTTATTTATTTAATTTGTAATCTGCCTTTCTCCCCAAAGAGCTCCCAAGTCGGCTAATGATTATTAAATATACAAAAGATAAATTTTCCCAGCTACTTCCATGGGGAAGGTCGACAGCTCAATAGTAGATCATTTTGCATGCAGAAGGTCCCAGAGTCCTTCTCTGCTGTCCCCAAGCAAAGCTGGAAAATATACATTCCTAAAATAAAACTCAAGGTAACTTGTGCCAGACAGTGTAAGCAAGGGGTGTCAAGCTCATTTCATACAGCGAGCCAAATAGCATTTATAATGCCTGCTGAAGGCCGGATGTGATATCATTAAGCAGGTTATTATTAGGAATAAGCACATTTTTTTCTCATTCAGGAACTCATTGGCTGCAAATAGAATAGAAAATATGCAAATCTTGATCATTATTTTCAAGATATGGGAGAGCCCAATTATCATGCCCTTTCAGCAGTGACATTTCAGCACAGCTCAGCAACTGAGAGCAGCTGATGGTGCTGCTGGGAGACTCCAAGGGCTGGATAAAGAGCTTCCACGGGCCTTATGCTTGACATCCATTATGTAAGCAATACTGAACCAACGAGCTGACCAAGCATAAGGGAGTTTCTGATGTTCCTCTTGACTGGCCCATTCACTTCAGAATTTGTATATGCAGGTTAATGTGCACCATAGGGTGTGTACTGGAACATGCTCTTTTTTTCTTGACTTTGGGAGCTAAACCAATTATCAGAAGTAAAAAATCGTTGTTCATTTTTTCTGAGATAAAACCACTAATTTGTAATAAACCATCAATTGGAAATGTGTTTATTCATTTTTCTCACATCTTGCCTGTAAGCCCCAGGTGGCTTTTAGTGCAGTAAAACCTAGAGAAAATTATTAAGATGTGTCAAAAAAAAATTCAAGCCTAAGACCCAAGAGCCAGAAACAACCAGTGCACTACAATTCTCTGGAAAGACCAATGGCGACCCTCAATTTTCCTGGCCTCCATTTTGGCAGCCACTGTGTTCCACAGCCTCAGAGATGCTACTGTAAAGGCTCTTCTAGTAAATCCTGCCTTTACTATCCTCAGCTATCCAGATATGGTCCTTTCAGGTTAGTCTGAATGGCAGCAAGTAGGAAACATTGTTAAGCTGCGCAACATAACCACTTAAAGTTAGGCTTTTCTTTCAACTATAAGAACTCTTAGAATTGTTCAAGTGCTAGCTTTTAGAGTCACATTAAAACCAGGTTGGATGTCATGTTCTCAGAATGAGAATGCTGTTGACATTCATGGCACGTGCACTCAGTTTGATTAAAATTTAAAGGAGAATGAGTCCATGTTGTTGGAAGTACATCAGTCTGCATCTGTCTTGTACAAGCAAACAATAGGCAGCCTGTGGAAACGTCTTTCTGTATAAAGAAATATATAAGCGGACTCTGAACAGAAATGTCTCTTGCTTTTGGTCTCTGTAGTCCTGGAGGTTGCGGTGCTCAGTACAGAAGGACAGGTGCAGGACTTGAAATTCCCTCAGGGCAATGCAGGAGGCAATTCAATCCAGCTCTCTTCAAGCACTGTGAAACAGAACAGCAGAAATGGTACGTCTTTGCTAACAATTTGTTTTGAAGTCTTGCAACTTCAGTTGCAGTTTGGGATTCGTGAAAACACCCTCAGCAACACTCAAAATGGCTCATCGTTAGCTCTTACTTGTACTTAATGTTTCACAGGCTTTTTTTTTTTTTGGCCTGGAATTAATTTTTTTGCAATTAAGTTTTTTTTTAGGGGGGGGGGGGGGTAGAATTGGGATAGGCTAGTTTAACACTATTTTTTTCCAAGTTAATCTAATGGGAGCTTTCTTTTACACAGGGTTAGCAAAGCTGGTTTTCATAATTTACAAAAGTTTGGGCCGGTTCCTCAGTACTGAAAACGCCACCATCAAACTGGGCAGCGAGTTTGCTGGCAGGAACAGCACCATTGCGGTGAACTCTGATGTCATCGCAGCCTCCATCAACAAGGAGTCCAGCCGTGTCTACTTGACGGATCCTGTTCTTTTTACCCTGGCACACATTGATGTGAGTTATGGAAATGAATTAATGGGAAGATCATAAAATCAGCAAGAGGGAAGAACAAAATGGGTGGGGGGGAATCTTTCAATTTGAATTTTAAATGTCGGACTAGGTCAGAGGCACAGGTTTATTTAAGTCTATGAACATAAAATTAAATGAGCCTGGTTCAGTGATTATTAGAACTTAAGTGTATTCTTAATGAAAGCTAATTCAGTAATCAACATGAAAATGTAAATGGGTCTAATTTGTTCCTAAGTGAAAATTAACTCTTACCTTAGCAGCAGGACAGAAAACACCAGCTCTTACGTTTTTAGTTGCTTAATGTAGGAAAATTTAAATGGCACTTACACCATTTTGCTCTAGTTCCACATTGTCTCCTGGAGCCTATTTACCAGTAATTCAGATAATGTTTCACTGAATACAGGAGGATAGTACTGTTTTATCTGATTCTGGTTGATCGAAAGTTGTTGACTTTGTTTAAGACAGGTTATTCCTAATATAAGGACTGTCTTATTTATTGCCTGGGCAAGGCATTCCATTTCTTACAGGCCAATCCAATTTGTAGGGTGATCCACCATCATATCCCATGGGTTTCTAGTGCAGCAAATGCTCTGCAGAGCTGGCGCCCGTGCAAAGGTTGGGAGACCACACACTGGCAATAGCACCCCACAGAACAGCTCAGCTGTTGTTGATAATTTGGCAGGAGAGGAGGATCGAGCCAGGGGTAGAAGGGAGTGAATCTCAGCCGTGCACACCAGATCTTATCTCCCTTCCCAACCTGGATCTGCCTCCTCGTGTAGGTCTGAAGAGGCCCAATGGTAACCAGACAGCTTATGGAGATGTAGGTAAAAATTTTCTTACCTGTCCTGGGCTGCCTGGACCCTGGCGAACCATAGCATGCACGGCCGTCTATGTCAGCATCACCGTACACCCCGGGGTGGTCCTGGATTGGATTAGGCCATTAAAGAGATAGATCAGGCACCTTAGAAAGGGGTTTTTCCCTAGACCAGTGCTTCGTTCAACTTAATTTGGTTTAAGAGTCTGTCTTACCTTGTTACATGGATTAAAATGGAAAAGTGCATGTTTAATAAATCTTCAGTTATGCATGAAGACATTTAGAAAAAATGTTTCTATTGCAGAATGAGAAAAAAAATGGATACAGTATGCCAGCATTGAATTGCAAGCCAGAAGTTGTGATTGATTGCACTGATTATAATACAATAATGTGTACTGTATTTAAAATGTGTACACATTTTAAATAGGTAACAGTCCTGTTTTACGTAGTCAGGTTGCTGATGGTTTCACCCTAATTGGTGTTGTATAAAAAATTGGATCAGGTTTGAATAAGTAACTTTATAATACTAATTTTTTTATACTGGTACCTTGCAGCCGGACAATTATTTCAATGCAAATTGCTCCTTCTGGAACTACTCTGAACGGACGATGATGGGATATTGGTCAACTCAAGGCTGCAAGCTGATTGATACCAATAAAACACATACCACCTGTGCATGTAGCCACCTAACTAATTTTGCTATTCTTATGGCCCACAGGGGAATTGTGGTAAGTAATGGTGGCTTTTATCAGTAACCTGATAGTATCTGGAAGACCCAGTTGAATTTTTAAATGAAAGCTGAGCTGTAAATAATCGGCCAGATATTAGCATTGTTTCAGAATATTTCTAGACGCCTTATTTCACAGTATTCCGAGACTATTGTGTTGCATAAGTTAAGTAAGATTTTTAATAGGAGTTTAGTTGTTTTGAAAATATCCTGTCAACATTTTCTGATCAGCTGCACTACAGATGGAAGAACTTGTAACTTACATTTGAGGGTTAGTCCTTTGTGTACACAAATGTACAACATTTGTGAACAATTGTGCAATCAGTCTTCTATCAGCATATAAGAACATAAGAGCTTCACTGGATCATGACAAAGGCATCTAGTTCAGCTTCCTTTATCTCACTGGCCCACCAGATGCCTGATGAATACAACAATATTCATTTTTTCTATTCGTCCTTATCCCACTTCATCAAATATGAAGATCTTTCTTAAATATTTTGTAGCTATCTAATATGATGCCATTTGAGATTACTTAGTTCAAATTAATCTCTTTTGATTGCAATTTACAGGTATGGTCTTTATATCCATGAGGGTTCCATTTCTGAAATCTTCGTGGATAAAAAAAATCCACAGATAATTAGACCTGTAGATTTAGCCCACACTCCCATCTTCTGAACCCAATCAGAACTATGCTCCAGTCAGGTCCAGAGGGTTTTCTGAGGCCTGCCATGGCCACAATGTCCGTCTGTGGCGTCTGCAGGCCTCAGAATGGCCATTTTGGCCAAAAAAAACTCACGTCCAGTTTTCGCCAAAACTAGAAGTGACTTTTTTTGGCCGAAACGGACATTCTGAAGCCACAGGCAGATGCACGCAGCCTCGGTGGGCTTCAAAAGAGCCCTGGAGGCAACTGGAGCACAGCCTGGGTGCTCTCAGAGGCTTCAGGTTGAGCTGAATCTGGTTCAACACAAATCCAGGGGACCTGCACTGAGCAAAACCCGCAGATATAAAATCCATGGATAATTAGGCTCAACTTGTATACAATCAGACTTGATATTTACAAAGGGATTGATACCCACTTTTTAAAAGCATACCCAACCGAAGAAATGTGCATTTTGCTTTGCATTAATGATGGCTGCTATGAATTATTGGCAAGATCTTAAAATAGCAACTTTGAATTCACTGAACTAAGAAGCAATTCCCATTGAAAACACTACAGTAGGACATAGTTCAAAGTACCTTTTTTAGGATTTTGCGTCTTACTGTACACTTTAGCAGTACAGTGCAAAATACAAATTCATTTATGCCAGTGGGCCGAAAACGTTTTGCATCACGACCCACTATTTAGAATGGCACTCCTGTTGGTACCCACCAGAAGTGATGTCATGGCCAACAGTGACATAATCAAGCAGGAAGTACCATCATTGTGAAATAATAAAATGACACTCTTGGAACGCAGACTGGCATTCCTGGACTGCAGCAGTTGCACAATCATGAAACATCCCTGAGAAAAGTAAGATTAGGACAAAATATTATGTAAAAGCACTGAACTAAAAACAAAATGTAAAAAAAAAAAACCTCACTTGAAAATTCAAACTTTTAAGACTCACAAAAGGAATATAACTAGAGTAAGGTCTGCAGCTTCCAAGATAGCTGCTCCCAGTTTTCTGCAACCCACCTGAACTAGGTCATGACCCACCAAGTGCGTCCTGACCCACAGCAACTGTAATAAACCTTCATCCTGTTTTTGCTAGGCGGTTTATGTAGATAGTCATAGCAAACCAATGCATTTATTTTGACAATACAGTCTAGCAACAAATTCTTGAAACCTTATTTATAGTTCCATATAAACAATCCCATAGCCTTTGAAAGTACTATAAATTTCTATTAAAGGAAATTCATACCTACCAGCAACTATAAACAACTACTGAAGTGCCTTCTAGAATACTGCTGAACTACAGAACATTGGGAAAAGGAATAGAGCATTCACATCACTAGCAGCCCTTTAGCATGAGCCGTACATTATTGTTCAAACAGCCGTACGTGTTAACTTGCTCTATTCCCCAACACTGTTATTGACCTATTCCTTTTGTACAGCACATACAATGTTTTCTTTAGTATTTTTTTTTACCAGAAAAATATATGCAACAACGTACAAATAACATGTCTTACACGTAGAACAAGGCATACATAGACCAGTATGGCTGTGTCTGTTATGAGTAAATTAGTACTTGGCCATTGAAAAAAGGTTTGTATTTATTAAAGTCCATTTGATATTTGGAGCTCATCTGTTACGTACATAGAGCCCAAATCTGATCAAAAGACACTAAATGGACAATAGAGCACATAAAATTCTGTAAAAGTCTGATTTCCTTGCATTTGCTTTACTATTATAATAGTATTTATTTTCAATGAAGTTAACAATGCAGCTTACGGAGAAAAATAAATACTGTCGTCCTGTCCCAAAAGTGCTTTCAGTCTTTAAAAAAATGCAGAAGAAAGGCAGCTACAAGAAAGACATCATGCTGTGATGAATAGGGACAGTTACCCTCCTCCTGATGTATTTAAGAGTTGCAGCATTTGAAAAAAGTGCCTCTTTGCCCATTTAGTAGAAGTTAAACTAAGAAACTATATTTTCTTTGTATATTCAAGGCTGCAACAGTCTCTTTTCTGAAAAGTATCTTTTAAGCTGTGGCATATGTGTTTTTAAGTTAGGCAACCTATCTTAAATTTTCATTTCTGTACTGTCAAAGACCTGCACTATTCATATCCCCACTTCTATATACTTTTTTTTCTTTTGACAGGCTAGACTCCTATGCCACCCATAAAATAACAATTCTAGGTGCTAGCTGTGAACATGACATTTTGGTTTGGTTTTGGTTTTTGATTAGTGACCACACTAATTATCTTCACTCTTCATCATTTCCAGTACAAAAATGGAATGCATGAGTTACTCCTCACTGTCATCACCTGGGTGGGGATTGTCATTTCCCTTGTCTGCCTGGCAATTTGCATCTTTACTTTCTGTTTCTTCCGTGGCCTTCAAAGTGATCGAAACACAATTCACAAGAACCTTTGTATCAACCTCCTCATTGCAGAGTTCATATTCCTCATAGGAATTGATAAAACAGAATATACGGTAAGTCTTCCACACTTGAAATATATTTGGGTGGTTTTTTTCCTCAATAAGAATAACTGTAATGTTAAGGCTGAAATTAGGTGTTTTGCAGAAAACTCAGGATTCCCAAACGTTTTTTCTCCTCTGCAACTCTGACCCTCAGTAATTTTTTTTCATTAATCTGTGAGGAACAGGAACTGTAGGAGAATGAAGGGATTGCAGAGAAATGTGATAGGCATGAAAAGGGTTGAGCACCCCAATTTGGTCACTGCTTTCACCTTGCATAAGACACTGTCCTTACTTACATCAGCGGAAAACACAGAATTGGGAATCTTGTGTTGAACACCTAATTCTGCTCTGAGGATGTTTAATCCAGTTCTGCCTAACTTGAGAGAGAGCAGGTATTTTGATCCAGAGCTCCACACTTAGTTTAAAACATGAATTTACCACAGCATTACTAAGATGCTGTTGTGACACAATGATTGAGGTATTGGATATTTTTAAATAAAGGAAATTATCTAAGCACTCTGCTGGGATTCAAGATGCAATAAGTGATTTACAGTGGAAGCGTAGGCATGGCTACTCAGAAGTAAGTCCCAATATGTTCAGTGGGACTTCCTTAGAGGTGATTCTGTATAGGATTGCATCTTAATTAGAACTTCTGTGAATGATACTGAAAATAAGTACATGAAGTGAAAATGCCAACTCGTCTCCTTATGTGTCACCTTTTTTGACTTTCACCATGCCCCTTTTGTTTGCAATATCCTTCCAGGGCAAAACTTGGATTTCCTACTAAAAATTGGACTCCATGTTGAGTTCATGTCCACCTCCTTTGTAATATGTAGTACTGCTTACACATCACATTATATTGTTAACTTCCATGTCGTAGGAGCCAAAGATGTGCAGCTGTATGAGAAAATGTATAGCATGATGATGTCATGACAAAAGATGGTCTTACTACACATTACAGTTGGGGGAGGAGAGCTTAACATGGGTGGTAGCACTGTGTTCATGTTAATGAGGAGTTGTTGTGCCCTCAAACACCCTTTCCTCAGGTACCATGTTTCCTTATGAAACTGTGCATGCAGCATGTGGTACAGGAAGCAACAGACAAATGCCCAGTACAGGGCAAAAAAATAATAATGATGAAACTAGAGGAAGTAGAGGTTTGACTTGCCAATCATTAGAGTTTCTTGGCAGGCCAGTTAGCCCTTAGTCAACCTAAAAACAACAACAGGATGTTGATGAATTATCCCATATAGATCTGTTTGTGCGTATGAAGAGATAAGAAATGCTATCAGTGAAATAATATCTTGCAAACAAATCACATTGGCACAGGGCTACTTGTGAAAGATAGAAATTGCAATCCAATAAAAATGAAACTAGTCTGCTCCTTTGAAATTAATGAATCTAAAGTGAATGCTTAAATGCGCAACAGTGCATTCCTAAGCATCTTTACTTAGAAGTAAGTCTCACTATGTTCAGTGGGGCTTACTCCCAGGTAAGTGGGTATAGGATTGCATCCCTATCCTATAGGTTCCAATGATATTTAGGAGCTGCTACTTGTTACCTTTTAACTGCACTTTGTGTCTAAAGATGCAGTAAAATGTTATGCACAAATACAATATAGTACTTACCTCTCTTTGGAAGGAAGACTCTCTTGAATCCTTTGCACATCTTCACTTCTAATTTCAGAACGTTTTCCTGTGTCTCCAGACATGGAGCAGAAGCCATGATTTTCTAAAACATCCTGCCTTTAGAATTAAGTTGGTTGATAGAATTTCATTGAGCATTCAGCTACAGCTATGTTCAGCTATGTAACTTGGCTAGTGATATGGCCGCACATCTTCCTAAAATAGAAAAGCAATGATATTTTACATTAAGGGAAATAGAATATTCTGACCATGGCATAAGAATTTCCAACAGAAGGTATAAATCAAGTAGCTGCGTCTCTTTATCATCCTGTACCAAATCATCTGCAATATCAGCCTTACAGCAGTGTTAACATTTCACTACCAAAAATGAATGGACTGCTTTCCACACTTGATATTCCATTACGTTGAAGAATGCTAATAGGCACATACGTTCCATATCTGAGCTCGCAGAATGCAACAGAGGAAAGGCTGCAGTTACTGGGGGACGTAATAATAGTTTCATCAGTTCTGAAGATCATGTTATTTGGGGCAGGCTGCACGACTGAAAATGAAAACAAAAACTTGTTGAACTGTCAACTCTCTGTGTGTTCGTGTGTTGTGCTGTCAGGGCAGTACAGGTGTTATTGTTAGACCCAGATTGGGGCATATTCAGGTGCCATCAGATTAAGTAGGAAGGTTGAAGGTGTTGTAGTTTGTATTTTATTGTTTCTCTTTCTTTGCAGATTGCATGCCCAATATTTGCAGGCCTCTTACACTTTTTCTTCCTGGCAGCCTTTGCCTGGATGTGCCTAGAAGGGGTGCAGCTCTATCTCATGTTAGTAGAGGTATTTGAAAGTGAATATTCTAGGAAGAAGTACTACTATGTTGCTGGCTACCTCTTCCCTGCCACTGTTGTTGGTGTCTCAGCAGCTATTGACTACACTAGCTATGGAACACAAAAAGCGTAAGTAATTGCGAGTGACCTGAGTGTTTTTCAAGTGAATAATTTTTTTTTAAAGTGTGTTAGCTGTCAGAGAGTCCCTGACAGTCCAAAATAGCATCTGAAAGCTTTATTCGTAAGAGAATAGCAATGCTGTGTGCAAATTCCAATCAGGTCTTTGTAATTTTCTAGGTTCAGAGGATTTGTACTCTGGAGAGGCAGGCTCTAAATTATGGCTTTTCTTTTTAACACAAAAGTTTGACCTGAAACAAATTGGAGAAAAAGTAAATAACTTTTGGGCCTCAAATGGATATTAAGTAAAAGGGGAAAAAAAGAAAAAGAGAATTCTCTCCAGCTTAAAGTATCTGACTGGTTTAACCACCCAGTTTTGAAGTAATACTTGCTTCATTAGATATCTTCATTCAGAGGGCCCTGAATGTCTAGCTTTCTTTTTGGATGACGATAGTTCACTGTTTCTGCCCATATGTTTCACTTTGATAATATTTTGTCAGGCTGGAAAGAGCAGGATTAAAATTAGCCACTGACTTTTATTTATAAAAATAGAGATATTTATAGAAAGTGACAGAAGGTAGACAGACACCGACTATTTCTGAGGATTTATGTTGCTGGGAGGCATAACTGTGCCTTCCAATAGTGCTTGCTTAGTCCTTTGATGAAATTAGTTACAGTATGGGCAGATACAGTTGAATACAGGAAAGCTGCTTGATTTTGCTGTTGATGAAAGCCAAATAAAAGTGATTCAGCAGGGAGCTGTGGTATATGAAAAGTGAATCACTAAGTGAAGTGAGACCTGATAAGCGGATGCTTAATTTGGTTTAATACCATTTGTGTGGGGCTTTTTTTTTAACTATTCAATTCCCTGTTGATGTCTAGAGCATTTTATTTATATTCTGCCATTCTGCCGCCAAACATGACATTTAATCATTTTCTGACTTGGCATTCCTTGGGAATAGGCATTTCTCCATGTGATGGAAAGATAAAAGCATAATTTGAATGTTACAAAAAACCTGTGGGAGGGGAAACCCACATTTATCCACTGCTTTGTCACTGAAATAAAGCAGTATGTGTTAGCAAGTCAAAACCTGAGCTCACACACCTATATCCACTACTTAAGAGGGACCCCAAAGCAGGCAGAGTTGGTTTAACAGACAGCCATGGTGAGGCTCTATTACAGCCCAATCCTATGCATATCTACTCAGAAGTAAGCCTCAAAAAGTTCAATGGCACTTACTTACAGGTAAGTGTGTATAGGATTGCAGCCTTAGATGATTCTTGAAGGGAGCGGTCTTCACAAAGAAAGCCTTGTGTTTGATGCATCATACAGGGAGTTTGCTTCTTACAGTTGGTCTCCTGCTGTTGAGCTGTGCTATAGTCCAACTTGGGTTGGCTCTATGATACCACCACTCTAATTTTTAGACCTTATTTCAGCGGAGAAGAAAGGGAGAAGGTAAGAATAAGAGAAAGTGTGGGAAAGAACACACACAGCAATGAAAAAATAAGGAAGGATATAATCTATCAATCTCATTTCTGGAGCCCCCAAGGGACAAGGGTACATTTGTCCCCGTATCCCAGGGTAGGTGCCAGTCACCCCGATGGGGCTGCTTGGACCTGCACCAGCTGTTTATCAGGCGCAAGTCTGAGCACACTGCTCAGCCCGAGTCAGGGCCACGTGGGCTGACGGCAGGGGTTTGGATGCAGCCTAATGGCCCCATCTGGGCGCTGCCCCACCTGCCAGAACGCTCTCCTCCTGCCCTACTCTAGCCTCCCTCCCGCCTTTCCCCTGCCCGGAAGAGCCCCTGCACTGACCAAAATTGGCTGGAGCGGCTTACCAGGAGCTGCTCCGGCGCAGCTGCATCAACACAGGGGTCTGCATCAGCACAATGCACTTTGTGCTGGCGTGTGTGTGTTTTACGGCACATGCGCAACAGTGCTCGGCCAATGCAAGTGGCTTGCATCGGCCGAAAGGGCGGGGGTGGTGGTGGATTGCCCTGTCTAACCGTACGTTTAGTGTGGTATCCATTTGAGCGTAATGTGGCTCATCGCAATGTGGCCACTGTAAAAAATTTAATACTATGGTTAGGAAATTGTACATGTGTGAGTAAATATACAATATGCTATATGTTTGTAACATAATATATATGGACTATAGTCGTGTATTTTTATCTCTTTTCTGTAACAGTTGCTGGCTCAAGGTTGACAACTACTTTATCTGGAGTTTTATTGGGCCTGTGACCTTCATTATTTTGGTAAGAATACTCACTCTTCTTTACATCTACTTCCCTTCTACAATTTATTACAATGGCAGTTACTAAATTATTATAAAAGCAATATAATATTATCAGCAGTTTTCCTACGGTTAGTGCATTTTGATATATCAGGCTTTCCAATCCAACTTAAATCCCACCTGGCAAAGCCAGGTAGCTGTGCCAGCACAGGCTATACTGCATCCTTGGATGTGTGTGAGATTTTTGGCTGTTAGATGTCTCCACTTTGTGCCCTTGCCCATGAATAATTCCCTGCAGCCACAACAGCTCGGTTGCTGGTACAAATGTGCATTGATATATGCAGGAAGATCAGCTGTATTGTCTCATTACCATCTACCTAATTTCAGTGCATAGCATTCAGTTATCAGTTGTTATCCTCTCTGTGGAGGGTTCTTGTGTTTTTTTTTTGTTAAACATCGCATAAAAACACCACCTTTGGAGGGTTAAAATATTTAAATAAAAAAATACAAAACACCACATTTTTGTGTTTAAGATACTTTCCAGAAATTAAAATAGATTACGTTTCCAATTAGAAATAATACTGTGGCTACATTTGCTGACTCTGTATCACCTGTATCATCTACCTAGTACACTTTTAACGCATTTACAATTAATAAAGATGAGAACTTGGAATGAGAAGGTAGAATAAAAACATTTATTGGCTTCAGTACCTTCCATGTATACAATCATAATGCCTGAGAATATATTCCACTGAACTGAAAGAGTAGGGCATTGGGCATTTAAGATAGCGGGTCTTGCAATTTGCTGCCAAAAGTACTGTACTACTGTGATGCTGTAAATATTGTGCCACTGTCATGCACATTGGAGTCACCGGCTCAAACAGCCAGAGGCTTCGCACACCTGACAAGAGATACAACCAACCAGTGTCAGAGCGGATAAGGCACTGCAGGTGGCAGGGCAGGTCACAAGGCAGGATTGGAGCAGGGTGGGAGGGGGATCTTGACAGCAGGAGCTCATATTCTCAGCCTTTTGCCTCTTCTTGAACTAACACCAGCAAAATAGATGGCATTGGTCTGAAGAGACCCATTGATGGCCTGGTGGCTTATGGAGAAATAGGTAAAAAAAGCACCTTTCCCATATCATCTGGTCATCCCTCCACCATTAGGCATGGTTTGCCTACAGTGCTACCTTTGTTAAACAGGGCTTTTTCTCATCATCTGTCATGACTAATAGAAATGTGCACAGACGAAACTTGAGATAGCAAAGATCTTTCAGTCTTAGGAGTATAGTATCATCTGCTTGGGGTGGGGGATACTGGAGATAGTCCTTGCTAATAAATCAGAACTAAAAATAGCAGCTTTTAATTCAATCTACTGGTGTGCAGGACTAGTAGGAACTTAAAAAACACACACACACACTCTGGATAGGCATTTAGGTTCAGTTTTTTTGTTCTGTATGCTCCAGTGGTAGCAGTACAGTAATGACTGCAGTACTGCGGGTGAAAGTGGGAGGTTTCAGCCATGCCAGCTTCTCCTTGTTCCAGAACTGCAAAACATATCTTCCAAATTGCAAGTTTGCAAGAGCTAAGAAATCATCTCACAAGAGATAATCCCATTTTAGTGGACCATCCCAAGGAGCCTGGCCTTCCCTCCTTTTATTTTTTCTTAAACGTCCATGCACTCTACCACATCAAGGAGAAACTTTCTGGTCCACCTTGTACACTTCATCTTTTATATAGGGAACTATCAAAAATGGTAGTGCCTCACATGCAGTCTGGAATGTTACTGTCCATTCTACTAGCTCATAACGCGTACCAAACTATCCTCCTGCAAGTGTAGACCAGGTCCAAACCAGTGAATGAAGTGGCCAAAAGTAATGTGTCACCTTGGCTTGTATCTTCAGTGAACCAGTATCTTCAGTCTTGTATCTTCAGTGAACCAGTACTTCAGTCTCACCATTTTTTCCTCCCTTGTTTTTTTAAAGTACTATTATTTACTGAGAGTACTTCTTCACTTCTATGTCTTTAAATAACATTACACTTTTGTGTGGGTCTTGGGCATTTGCTGCAGATATTGGTGTTTCCTCATAACCAGGTCAGAGCAAAAATCAGGGTGAGGGACATTTAATCATATTGACCATGTACAGTCAGACTGTACTATTATTTACCGGCCATGACATTATTATCCTCCTGCAAATCATTTAGGCTGAGAAGTGAAAGGCCTTTGGGAGCAGTATTCCCAACTTCAAAAAATATGAAACAGCAGGTAGCAATCACTGCACAGTTCCTGGGAGTAATTCTTCTCTGGCAATTGCTTTGCCCTCTAATCGTCCCGACCAAAAGTAAAGAAGTGCAATGATTCAAGAGCGGTGTAATGTGCACATTGTAACCGAGCAAGAGCCATATGTGTATGTTAATGTGTTTATCAGCAATATCCCAGAATTTAAGACTGCATGCTTTTCTAAAGATCTGGTAATGATTGTGCAACAACTGCTGTTTAACAATTTTTGTAGCAACTGGCAATGAGCTGCACACATTAATGGTACCAGGCTGTGATACAACTTTCACACTAAAAATGGAAGGTATAGTAAAATAGACAGGATGTCGTTAAAATAAAAAGAATCTATTTCTAGCCCCTTAAAAACTTTTTTCAGAATATGTGGGTTATTGGTACAGCTACATGGTGGCCTGTGCTGGCTCTTCTTAATGCTTGGAGATAAAACTTTTATAGCTAGCAGAAAACCCACAACTTTTTCTTCCTGTGTATAAGTACTTGAATTTAAGTTGTCACTGTCATATTTTTGGTATACAGGTATGCCTAACACTGCGTTGTGTCCTAAGCGCTTCTTCCATTGGCAGATGAGGCTCCAATTGTAAAAGGGACAAGCCTAAGTTATGCCTATTTCCCCCTCTCTGCAGATCTTTTTGCTTCCCACACACCTGCTTCTGAGGGCCCACATGGGGCTCAGGGCGTTGCAGAGGGAAGATCATCAAAAAAAGGTCCCATGTCTTTGCTCAAATGGGGCTTCTTGTGTGTGTGGAAGAGCCAGTTAGACTAGCATTTTTAAAGCACATGTTTTGATTTACTAGCCTTAGTACTTATTGCTTCTATGTTTCATGTGTGGTTCTTTAAAAAAAAAAAATTGCATGCATTACAAATATCAATTAATTTTTTTCAACCCCACGCTTTTCTTCTAAGGTTAGGTAGGACCATCTTTCCCAATGACCTTGATCTTGACTTTAGGAAGGAAGGTTCCCTCTCCTGACTTTAGGAAGACCTGGTCAGGAGAGAGGGATGGGCCGTAATGCGGATTTTCGCTTCAGACTCCCCGCCTATGGGTAGCAGGGTTATTATATCTATGAAAGAGGCGCGTGTAAGTAATGAGTGCCAGAAACCCATTACGATGCCTGCTATGATTTAATGAAAGCTTGGATCATGATACGTCAGGAGCGGTTCTTATCATTTGGACAGCTCCATCTGCCCCTTTAATAATTAATGAAGTTCAGGGAGAGTTCAGCCGGCGCACTCATTTGGAAGCCTCCTTCGGAGCACACCTCGCTGGCTGCCGGGCCCAGGGAGAGAGAGGCTTCTGCCTGGCTGAGAGCAAAGATCTGGAGGCGCGCGCGCAGTTTTCGAGCTGCATTTGCCAGGTAACAAAAGCTCCAGGGAGACCAAACAGGGTCAGAACATGTGCAGTTCAGCTAGGTTACTTCAGAGTGGTGTTCCTGCTCTTCTGTCTTATCATATCCATGTCAGCACTTCAGGCTGTGTGGAATGAATTTTAAGCTGCTAAGCTCCAGGTGAATGTGATTCAGTTGAGCAGGTTGATGGCTATGAAACAAATAGTGCACTCTTGTACACTCCAGCCCAAAGAGCCCACGGGTTGGTTTTTGTCTCCCTATTTTCATTCTCGCCATTCCAAGTGGGCTGAAGTTGGTTAGGTTAGCATGCCTGCTGGGCATCGGTGAGAGATTTTCAGGAGCCTTATGAATGGCCTGTGACAATGTTGCTGGAACAACGATTCTGTTCTGTTTCATGAATGGGAAAAAATAGATTGTCTAAAAGAAAACTTCCTTTCCCTTTCATGACACTGTTTGGTTACCTGCTGCCATAACAATTGCTACCCTGTGATGGTAAAATAGTAGAGAGTTGAGTTAAATTGGCTGGTTAAAACCTAGGTAGTCTGCTATTTTAATGGATAAAGTGGAGACTTTAGGAACATAAGAGATACTGTAGTGTTATGTGGACCAGGCTGACTAATCTTAATTCCCGACATTCTAGATATGTTTTCCAGAAAGTGGTAACATCAGTGTTCTGTTTAAGAATTTGTGTTCATAGCCCCAGCCAATTAGATGCTGCTAATGATGTTAATTTTATTGATTATGTAGCTGCCCTGGCCAGACTTGTTTCTGTGGGAGAGAGATTGTTTCCATTTTTCTTTTCAACCGTTTGGTTCTTAAACCAATATACAGCAATTACAATAAGAAGAAACTAGTATTCAATATTAGCAGTAGAATTAAAACTCACCCCCACTCCCAGACAGATGAGCAACAAGTCAAATGCTAATTTTGATGAAGCTGTTGAATGGTTTCTTTTAAGCCTCAAAAATGATATATATCTCACTGGTGTACATTGGCATTCATAAAGTTATTATGGACGCTAATGCCTAGAACCCGCAGCGTGGCTTTTTATGCAACTGGAGTTACGCATGCAAAAATACCATCTTCTGTGTGCATATGAATTCAGCTGGATTATTGCATGGATCTAGCAACAAGCGGATGTATTCAGAGAGTTGCTTCATCAAGATGTAAATTATATGACAGTGTTAATTCATGGTATCAATATTAATCATGAAACACTGAATGTCATTTTTAGAGAAAGTGTAGCTTCATGGTTTCATGGTTTTATTTTATACTTTAGATCAGCTATTTTCAACCAGTGTGCCACAGCACATTGGTGTGCTGCAAATGGTCCACAGATGTACCGTGCGAGTTTGGCAGATGATTTATTAAAAGCATATATCAATAGGGCCATTGAGGGATGTGATCCCCACACCAGTAGCATGGTGTGCCTTGTCAATTATCAAAAGACTGATGTGCAAATGTGCTTTATGATGCTAGGCAGGAATAGGAGTGCATCGTTAGTTACCCAGATAATTCCTTGCATTCTAACAGCAGAAAGCATTGTACAGGATAGATTGAATTCATTGGCTGGAGTAGCTACTATCAATTACTTTCAGAACATACTGTACTCTAAATGGTTAGAAATGTTCTACTGAAAAAGGTCCTACATTAAGAATATTTAAGCTACATTATCCCATACTAAAAATGTGTGATTAGCTCAATAATAATGACATAAGAAGAGTGGGCAATAAGTTAAATGTAATGTTTTGTTTTCATAAAAATTGTCCATTCGCATCAGTTATTTTAAGACTATATTTTTCATCAGCTAGCTCTCCGGCTTTTCCTGTTTTCCTTATTACATGATAAAATGGCAAACTATGCAGGTCCTTTAGCACATGATTTTTTTCTGAAGAGAAAATTGGTTAAAAGAGCCTCTGCTTTTTCTCTAGTTATTGCAGATGCGGACTATAAAAGGGGATGCATCTTTCCAAAGGTTTGCTGTCTGCCACATAGGTGTAAGATGTATTTCTTGTTCATGGCAAAAATTGAATAATTTTCTAGAAGATCCCAGAACATAAGCAAATGAGGGTATCTGAAAATTGTTTTTGGACAGCAAACAAGTGTCCTTTGATTTGGTGATGCTTTAAAATATATCATATTTCACAGAGATGCGGCAAACACGTATTACATGCTCTGTTGTCATAGTTACTTTGTCTTGGAAAGGCAGTACTTTGCTGTATTCTTCAAGAGACTCATTTTCACCTACTGTCATTTTCAGGAGCATCATAAACGGAAACAAAATGATTTATTGTTGCTTATTTGTTTCTTTTATGTTCCATATTTAAATGGATCTAAATGAAAGATCCAAAAATATTTTGCGGTGTTCAGTTTATTTATTTTATATTTATTAATTTATGTGTTGGACTTGAATCAGGCGTCAACATTCACAGAGATGGAAACAGTTTGTTTTCCCCCCCCCTGTGAATTCCAGTGTGGGCTGATTCTTTTGGTTCTTTCAACCACTTTATTTAATCCCATGAGCAGCCTACTGACATGTAGCATAATGTGAGTTACAGTCTCTTAGCTCATAGCTTTGGATTATGTTTGCAGAATGGAGTGTTTTTGCTTCATAAATCATACAGGTTTCCACAGTTGAAATCCATGAGCTCCCAGCTCAAGGTATATTGTTCACATTAGTCCATGACTCCTGTTAGTAAAGAAAAGAATTCAATGTAAATATAAGCCAACCTTTACTTAGAGGCTGATCTTATGGTCCACTTTGCTGGATAATGCTCTTGTAACATAGTCATGATCTAGGTATTCCCAGCAGAAAGCCAAACAGTACCTGTAGAAGCAAGAAAGAATAGAGAATGTAGCAAACCTACAGGTCTCTCCTTCAGGGTTCCTGGCAGATCCAGCATTTTTACCAAGCACTAAAATATATACTGATAATGCCTCCTTGGTTCCCATGTATAGAAGGCATCAGTATGAGGCCAAAGTAGACATACCATATCAATTTTTTGAAAATTCCACAATGACGCAATAGTCACCCATCAAGTGTAAGAAATCTGCTTCTAGTTCCTGTTTGTTCTGTTCCATTGAGTTTCTCAGGAAGAATGAGCCATGATTGATAGATGTAGCATTAAGAGGAATGGGAAAAACTGTGTTCACTAACAATCATGAGTGCCCCCCCAATATTATTTCCCAGGGCAGAATAGATTAGTGGATCTCCCTCCGTCCCTCCCTCCCTGCATTGTCTGTGCAGGAGACCTGTTAGGAAAGGTTTTCCCATAATGCACCAGTGAGACATTCTGCACTATGGATGCTGGTTGAGTGCTGCAGGGGTGGTCTGAGGGGTCCCACCCTCCCTGTATGCTCCCACTGCCAGGAGTTAGTAAAAATCGAGCCCCTTTGGCCCTCCTTGGGATCACACTGCTGCTTTTTCCCTCTCTTCGACACTTAAAGGGGCATACCCCAATGTCTTCCAGGGTAGTGAGTCATGACCCACCACTTTGGGAACCACTGCTTTAAGGTATAGGATACCTGTCCCTAATGAACTCTTTCCTGTTTATTGAATCGTGGGATGTCTTTTCCTTGGAGCCCCGGTTACAGCAGTGGCATTGAAATTTTTGTAGGGTACTTGAGCCTGGAATCTTGAATAAATCTCTGTAAGAATCCTGAAAAAGACAGTAGTCATCTGCCTTGACTGTTTTTCATTGAGTGAAGGTCCCCCTTTGTCCAGGATATTTTTTTCAATAAGCCTTCCAATTTTATACTTGTATATTCTTAGTTCTGTTTAGATGGGGCATAGTGATACAGCACCATGCTGCATATTTTGATACGTTAAATGTGTGTTTTTGTTTACTGGTACTGTGTAATGTCATTGAGTCTAATGGGAGTGTGCATTTTGTTTACGATATTTTTATCATACCTTTCCCCTTATAACGGAGGTGCCTGAGGCGGTATACAACAATTTTAAAACCATAAATATGATACAAATAACAAAATAGCAAAATAATAAGAGAACATTGCAGCGGGAGCATAATCCAAAAATCTTTGAAATTTTTTTTGTTATGAGTGGCACCATGATTTTATTGTCGTTTTTAGTGTATGTATTGCATTTTTTTATTGCATTTTATTGTTTTGTTGTCAGATGACTTGGGCATCTCATTTTTAAGAGGATACGGCAGGGTATTAATATATTAAAATAAATAACAATACAAGAGGAACTAAATCCAAAGACATGACAAAACAGAAATATTTTTAAACCCCACAGGAAGCCCAATAGAGAATGTGAGGTTCTCAATTTGCTGCCATTTTTAGGTGTTAGCATTAAACCATCATTTGGGCCAGACCAATCCCCCGGCATAGAGTTATTTAAGTCCTCCTCTTCCCAGATGATCTCCTTTCATTGGTCCTGTCTTATCTCCATAGCGGTTCACTTTAAGCAGTTCACCAGGATAAATTCATTGGGCCAGTGTAGCTTCTCATTCTGCCAGAGCAGTGAAATTCATTAATGATTCTATCCCTGCTCACCAGGACTAATTCCAGCTCTGAATTGCACACTGAATTGATTATTGTTTAATATCTGTTATAACAGTGGTTCTCAAACATTTTAGCATCGGCACCCACTTTTTAGAATGACAATCTGTCCGGGACCCACCAGAAGTGATGTCATGGCCAGAAGTGCCATAATTGTGATGCCAGTGCTTGCTACTTTCCTGAAAATGCAAAAATAGGTTATTTCTCTTCCATTTTGCAGTAGCAAAGTGAATCAGAAAGGAAAAAAAGCCTAATAACCTTGGCACGAGCGAAATAACGATACAGCTGTTTCCCTTGACCGTGTCCCATATTTCCATATTTTCAGTGTCGGCTGCCATAGGTGCTATATGATTCCATATACTGATTCCATGGCTGGTATTTTCAATATTCTTTCTTATAAACAACTACTGTGTTGCACTGTTGCACTATGGATGTATGGAGAAGAGGAGTTTAACAACTAATGCCTGTTGCCTACAGCAACAGACAATTGAACTAGTTTGGATTTAATTCTCAGGACTGGTTACGGTTGAGCATAACTGTAAACTTAACTATGGGGCTAAAAGCTTGGTCTCCTTGGCACAGTATTCATGATAGCAGTGAAAGTATATAAATATGAATTTGTTGAAATGAATCTTGTTAATTTCCCCCAAATATGCACTATCTTCCATTTTTATTTTTTTCAGTCCTTTGTTCAAATTATACCATAGTTCTGAGGAGTCCAGAACTACCTATTGTATCACACATTCTTATTTTATTCTGTGAACAGTCTCATTCTATGTCTTTCCTTTCTTGGTAACTAGGAAACTGGAACCAATGTACCCTCTAAAGGGCCTGTGCTGGGACATGGGCCCCCCTTTTTTGCTGCATAGCCTTGCAACTGTATTGTGATACCATCTCCAGACACATCATAAGCAAATGTCTGGGTTGCTGAGCTCCATGCTGCGCTGAGCTCAGCTTGGAGTTGTTCGGCTACACAGCTTATAGGAAACTCTGACCAGCAACCCCAACTTTAAAATCAGAGGACCATTTCCTAAATTAGTCAAGGAAAAGGTTTTCAACAAGTGCACATGCAACAAAGAGTTGTAGCCAGTCATGGAAACCTGATGGGATTGCCTGTGCGATACATATGTTTGTTGTATTCACACGTAGCAAGATTAGGCATACATGTCCAAAGTGTAGATCTAAAAATGTAGTGCATGAAGATAATTTAAGAACTAATATTAGGCAATAAGTATAAACCTTCTTCTTAAATGTACTTGTCAGGAAACATGCAGTATAGGGCCGTGTGTGCCCTGAAAGAGCATGACTGCATTTGTCCACTATTGATCTAATTCTTTCTTCATCAGCTTTCTAGGGTTTAAGTGACTGTCTTGCCACTAGTCCACAAAAATAGGATGGAAAGTACCCACTTCTGTCTTCTTTGTTTAGTCTAGAGCATCGTTATTACTCAGCCTGTTACCTGAAGTAGTTTAATTTCATTTTGTATCTGTTTTGACAGCTGAACCTTATCTTCCTGGTCATCACACTGTGCAAAATGGTGAAGCACTCAAACACTTTGAAACCAGACTCTAGCAGGTTGGAAAACATTAAGTAAGTGCTTACGTTCGAATCCAAGAACTATGATTGTTCAAACTGCTTGAAAACTCCCATCCATAAGGGGCACGTGAATTTGTCTCCCAGCAACCAGAGATATCAATTAGAAGCAAACAGCACCAGTTATGCTTTTGTCACATTTGTTACCATAATGTCACAGGCAAGGGTCAAAATTAAATAACTGCTGCCCGGTACGACTGCCAAGGAATTACTTTGGTGCCAAGAAATTACTTTGGTGCCTTCGCGGAAATTCCACAACAATGGAGTAATTCCATTTGCATTTAAAATGCAGCTCCAAACGATGTTTCTCTTTGCATGGCTGATGTTGTTCTGCTGAGTTTGTTTTGTTAAACTGTTCTCGGCAGTTAGGGATTCCCATCCGTTTCCCTGTCATAATCCTGTGCCCCTAAGAGAATTTGCTCCTATTATGGTTGTATCTGGAAGACGATCTGTTGCTTTCCATGCTAAGTTAACAAATGTTTACTTTTATCCTGGTGCTATATAAGAGTTGCTATATTCCTCTTCTGAAGAGTAGAGCAATTAATTCAATGACATAAGAATCTTACAGTGGTGGATCACACATTGGTCAAGGATGGGCAATGTAAAGTTTGTCAACTATCTTACGGGTTGTCACCTAAAGGGGGTTGTGGAGAGTATAGTTTCTTTTCTGAAAGTTTTGGAGAATTGTATGAAAAAGTCCCTTGGCCTTATATTACATTGCCTTACCCCTGCTTTGTATCTTTCTATGTGGTGTTGCTTCAAGCTGAATTGTTTTGTCAGTCTAGATTTGGAGGGCAGTAATTTTTTTTAATCATAAACACTCTTACCTGGTGGTAAGCGTCACTGAGATGAGTGGCTTTGTTAAACTTCAGACGCAGATTCTTAAATTGTCTTAGAAAATGTAGAAAATGGCCAGGGCAGATTTGCAATAAGGCTAACATGACAAATTATATGTCGCTTAGAGAGGTCACAATATCAGCTTCATTGCATGTTGCATGTATAGAGAGAGCGCTAATCTTTAGCATCTCTCTCTCTCTTTTCTTCCTTTTCTTCCTCTTTCTGTCTTCTCATTCACACCAGTAATTACCGTGTTTGTGATGGCTACTATAATACGGACTTACCTGGGTAAGATAGAACCCTACATTAAAAAATTTAAAGCATGACTTATTTTAACTTTGCAAATTGGACAATTGTGGATTGTCCCTAATTTTAATTAACAACTTCAGAAATATCTAATTTGCTAAATAATTTTCAATTATTATATGCCTTCTATTATTTTAAACTGCTTGCATCTGCACTTTGAATTTTCTAATTTTGACTAATTTTTGTATAAAATTACTAAAAATGCTTTCTTATTAATTTTGATTTAAATTCTGTCTAATAATTTTGTTTCTCTTTTCTGCTTATAATGCTTTCTAGCTATGAAGATAATAAGCCATTTATCAAGTAAGATCATTAGTTAGATGTGGAATGCAGTGAATAAAACCTCTTTTCCCCTTCATTCTGTGCTGTTCTCTGCAGTTTCTTTTTTTTCCTTCTTAAAACTATCCATGCTGAAATATCCTTTAAAGATTTTCTTTTGTGGATAAATCCATATATTTGTCACATTTCAGCAAAGCACTTTCATATGCAAGTTAGATAATCTAGCATCAGTTTAGCTGAATTTACCAGAGTCTTCAAGCTTTAGGTTATCAGCTTTTGATCTGCCATTTAACCTTTGTGCATTTGTGTTATTTTGTGTGTGTGGGTGTATGTTTCAGATGCAAGCACAATTGTTAACATGTGGGCCTTGATTAAAGTAGACTTTTAAATCTGCTTTGTTCAAAACACCAAAATTACAGACAAAGCAAAGGGGTTGCTTGGTCTTGTGCTACACCTTTGCATTTCACAATAATTTTGACATTTTTTTTGCCGTCTTGAGTCATACAAAGGCCATATCTACCACTGCTCCTTTCACTTGAAACTTAAAGTTCCAAATGGTATTGTTCTTCCTTCAGTAGGTGAAACAATAAAGCCAGGCTTTTTTTAAAACGTTTGAATAAAAACAAATAAAAATTAAAATAAAATTAATCCTAGCAAGTAAAATGTTAATATGTATATTCATAGTACACTTTTTTTTTTAATCATCAGTGTTACTAAACTGTATTTTCTTTTTCAGGTCCTGGGCTTTAGGTGCTTTTGCTCTCCTGTGTCTTCTTGGCTTAACATGGTCTTTTGGCTTGCTTTTTGTCAACGAGGAGACTATCGTGATGGCGTATCTCTTCACAGTTTTTAATGCGTTCCAAGGAATGTTTATTTTCATCTTTCATTGCGCACTTCAAAAGAAAGTGAGTAATTGCACATATATACAGTATGTGTTCTCTATACTTCATCCAAAATATCTTTTTAAACAGACCCTTCAAAAAATGTGTTCATAGTAGAAAGAAATGGTATTCTGAGTTCAACTTGAAATTTACCAGATTCTTTTGTGCAGCTTCTAAGCAGGTTTCACTGGAAGAAAATTAAGAGTTTTTCCACATTATAGGTAACCCAGAACTTTCACATAGCACTAGGTTTCTCCAAACTTTTCATCAAATATTTAACAAATTTTCGCTGATTGAAAAATCGGTTTTAGAAAAGAATAGGTTTTACTTGGATCTTTTTCTGTAATCAGAATGATATGATTCAGAACAAAAGAGAAATGTGACAATTACAAAGAAACAATGCCCTGCTTAAACTGAGAAATGATATATAATGAGTAAAAATATCAAACATTAGCAAATGCTCTGACAAATAAAACATTGCTGTGGGCCAGATTAAGGGTGCAATCCTAATCTGGAGTTAGGCCGGGACAATTAGGACAGCAAAGTTTGGTATCTTCCATGTCACAGCAAACATAGATGTGCTGACACAGAGTTCCTCCCTGACACATAGAGTGGTCTAAAAGCACTTTACAGTGGCCAAATTTTGCTGGCCTAACTGTGCTGGCCTAACTCCAGGTTAAGATTGCACCCCCAATCTTGTGACGGGCCAGATTTGGCCATGTTGCACCATACCATGGTTGAGACTTTATTGTTAAATCTGAATTTCTTATAGGAATTGTGTAATTGCTGTGTGAACAGAGAAACCTCAGCCAAAGTTAGCAGTTTCCTTAATAACTGCCATTCCGGATAAAACAAAACTTTTTTTTGACTTCCACAATTAAGAACTACATTGACCCAAAAGAGTGTACAGTACAAAACAGGTAGATTTTGAAGTAGTTGTTTCCTTTTCTTGTAGAGACATAACCGATGGAAAGATAGGGAATGAAAAATAAGGAAGAAAAGAAAAAGCATTAAGAGTAGTTCTGGAAAGTTTATGTGTTTCTAGAGTGTTTTTCAAAATCACATTGCTGTTCACAGTGGGACATAATGATGAAATCTATAATGCCAGATCCACAGGATATTTCATTAATCTGATATAAATGGATAAAAGGCATGTTGAATTATTTGCAATATTTTGATTCCTTTTAGTAAGCTTTGAGTCAGAAGTAACCTTTTGAATTCGGAATCAAGTTGCCATTTACAATTTTTTTTAAAACGAATGGCTGTCCTCTCCTGTTTATTTATGGCATTTTTTACACAGACGTCTACGAACATGGCTTACGTGACAAAAGAAAGGGTTTCACCAATTGGACAGACATATCCTTAGGAATCAATCAACAATATTTATATATCACTTTTCAACACAAAGTTCACAAAGCAGTTTACAAGCAAAAAATAATAATAAAGTTAAAAGGCTCCCTGTCCCCAAAGGGCTCACAATCTTGAAAAATGCAGACCACCAGCAGCAGCAGCCACTAGAAAAGACACTGTGCAGGGGTAAAGAGGGACAGTTAATCTCCCCCAGCTAAATATAAGAGGAACACCACTTGAAAAAGTGCCTCCTGTCCAGTTAGCAGGGGCAAATATGTTGAATATCTAAAATGTCCCCCCCCAAAAGGAAAATGGTAAAGATCCCATCATTTCTAGACTAGTATATACACAATTTTTAAAAATAATAAAATACAAAGACTCACTACTTTTTTTTTTTTAAAAAAAAAAGAACCTTATTAGAGTCATGCATTGTTTTTTCTATTAAGTGGAATCAGCAGAAAGCAATATTAAAGTGTCAATCAAGTGTGGAAAAACGCTAAACCAGCTCAAGATTATTCATACCCGAAAGAACATTCAGGCTGCTATTTGAGGTTTAAAAGTTTCAGTGTCTTTCACTGGATATCATTCTATCTCTGTATACATAGCTAATGCAGTCTTTTTATTCTGTTATTACTAGTTGGTCACTAAATTGAACAGAGAAAATAGAATTGTGAAAGTGAAAACTATTATATTTCTAGTCCTGACAAGATGATAGTGCTGTTACTTCCTTCAGTTTTGAACAAGCTATAATTTAGAAATAATGACAGTGGAATGTGCTGCACTGACAGATAATGTACATTCACAGCGGTATAGACATTAGGCAAAATCGGCCCCAGGGTGTGGTATTGGGGAAAGAAAAAAGTAACACCAGACTTTCTGTCCATACTCTGTTCTGTAGTGTTCTAAGGTGGTAAAAATCTGTTCAGATACATGTTTTACTAAGATGTTAGCATTATTCATTATTGCAGAGCTTTTAACTATAGGGAATATTGAGATGTATTTTAATTTTGTGGCTCGAATTCCAAAAAAGCTCACTTACAAATGCGTTCCCTTGAACTCATTCGCCTTATTCTCATGAATGAACTTCGGATTCTAGCCTGTCTGTCCATGTTAAATATACATGAGTAGTAACTGCAATATAATGGAAAGCTACCCTTGCAAGAAGATTGAGAGCCAAATCCTATCCAATTTTTCAGTGCTGGTGCAAAGAGGCCAAAAGGGCATACACTCTACCCTTCAGTGGCGGAGGGGAGTCATGGAGGCATCATCAATGTAAGCAGATATTTGTAAGGGGCTGCATTGCGGCTGCATTGGGGCTGGAAAGTTGGATAGGATTGGGCCCTTAGGCTGCAATCAGTGATGTCATTCAGGGGGAACGGACCAGAACGGGCGTTCCGGATCCTAATGGGCTCCGTGGCTGCTTCTGGTTTTTTGTGGGGATTTTTTTTTTTCAGCATTTGAATTTGAACTCAAAAGTGAGTTCCTGTTCCTAAATCATTTGGATGACACCACTGGCTGCAATCCCATATACACTTACTTGGGAATAGGTCCTGTTGAACAAGTAAGCTTACTTCTAATACACATAGGATTTTAGTGTAACATAAACACTTCCTACACGATACTATATTAAGCTATTAGTCACATCCTTGCATGTTACAGATTGTAGTCTCAGCTACTCTTACTCAAAGACCGGATTTTTAACACCAGGATTAACACTATGAGCAAAGGAACTACAGATTATCTACATGCTCTACTGGAGGGTGGTGCTGCCACCACCACCCCATCTACCACAGATGCTGGCTGTATTTACATAAGTTTACATATGTTAGACACTGCTGTAGTAGTAACTTCAGAGGCAACATCTGTAATATATCTCCCACACTTCACTCCACTTACGCACTGGAACAGAGATTCCAGCGTAGGTAAACATGAACTTCTGTATGTTTGTCTGGAGTGGAAGTCAGGGATGTTAGTTGTGAGGTACTTCTTCCTTCAGTTTCCCAAACCCCACTTGGAAGTCAGCAAGAGGAAAAATAGTGGAACATGGAAGAAGATAAATTTATATCCTTCTCTCATGTACTTGGCCTCACTTTCAGATGGTTTGCAGCCAGTTAAGGTTCAGGTAGAGCAATTCTCATTTCCCTGCCTTTCCTGATGAAGGAACATGGCTGTGTCTAATTCTTCAGATGGTGGAGGTAGTGGTTGTAGGGTGGCGAACAGTCAGAGAGCCTTCAATTGTGTTCATTGAATGGGTACACATGAGTAGAACCAAGAGATAGAGTTCAGGAACTATCTTTCAAGCATGTATAATGCAAAAATTTTGTAAAACAATATTAATTGAATCCCTGTCAGTTCAAACTCTAATGGGAGCGCAATCCTAATCTGGAGTTAGAGTGGCACGGTTAGGCCAGCAAAGTTGGCCGGCACAAGGGACACCATAAAGTATGTTTGGACCACTCTCGGAGTCAGAGAGGCCAGCACACAGACATGCGCCATCCTCCCTGATTCCAAGAGTGGTCCAAACGTGCTTTATACTGGCCCTTGTGCCGGCCAACTTTGCTGGCCTAACCGTGCCGGCCTAACTCCAGTTTAAGTTTGCTCTCTTAGTGACATAAACCAAAGTTGTTTGAATTTCTGTCTCATAGTCCAACATTTCCTTTCCCATTGGTAGAAAGACTATTTGCAGTTATTCAGTCCCTGTTGTATGATCACGAGTATTAGAACAGTGGTGCCCAAATTAAGGCAGTTGTCAGGCTATGTGGCTTGTTAAACAAGCTGCTAATTTGGGAAGGAGGGGGAGAGAGAGAGAGAGAGAGAGAGAGAGAGAAAACACTGCAGCACAATCAACATTATAGCCACACCTCTTGACAGTCAGTAAGGGCGCTATCCTAACCAACTCTCTAGCATCAAGGTGAGAACAATGCAGTTCCAAGGGTAAGGGAACAAACATTCCCTTTGCTTGAGGAGACCTTTGTGACTGTCCACCAACTGCAGGATGCAGCACATGCCCCATTGGCACTGCGATGTCAGTGCTGGAAAGTTGGTTAGGATTGTGCCCTAAATGAGGCAGCAGCCTTCAAGACTGCAACAGCCTTTAGGGCTAGATGTGTCCTGACAGTGTCATTTTGAAAAGTGGGCTCTGGTGCTAAAAGGTTGGGAACCACTGTCTTAGAACATTTGTCAATAGATACATACCATAAGTGGGAAAGAGATGCTTAGTATAGTACAACCCAAGATAATGTTGGTGTTTAGTTGCAACCAAGAGACAGTGAGTGTAGGACAAATATTTATGATTCAGTTATTTGAAAATAAGTTGCTTAATCAGACAAAGTTGTAGCTGCAAGATGATGACTTTTCACTCTATTCACAAATTTTGAAAATGGTTTGGTACAACATGGCTAGTTGAAGATTGAAAATCATGCCAGTCTATTGCATAACTCCTAGATTACAGTAGTTCTCAAGATGGAATGAAACAATCATGGTAAGTAGCAATGACCCATGAACACAGTTGTCCAATTGGGAATCTAAAATTCATCCCATTCCAATTTTCACCATAGATTTTTGGACTGGGGCAGGCTAGAAATATATGCTTATTGAAAATGAAAATGTGCAGGTATATATTTATGTGTCCTGTTACTTGTGTACAGGTACGTAAAGAGTATGGCAAATGCTTCAGACATTCATATTGCTGTGGAGGATTGCCAACAGAGAGCCCGCACAGTTCAGTAAAGGCATCAACTACAAGAACTAGTGCACGCTATTCCTCTGGCACTCAGGTAACAAACATTTTGACAGCATCTTTTAATGACAGCATCTTTTAATTAACCTTGCTTTATACAAAGCCCATTGAGATGTGTTCCATTCAGAAGCACTAATTGTGTTCTCATTATAACATATTGTGACAATTGCATGCTTTTTACTACTGGACTTGATTCTAACATTCCTTCAAGTCTATGCTGAGGATAAAAAGCTTATTTTTAATGGACGGTTGGTTCGTTTTTCCTGAATGAAAATAACTACAGAACAAGCATCTTTGTAATATGAAGCTGTAAGCTGTGTGTTTGTTACTGCATCTAGTAAACCAGTTTCAGAAAGTTTGCTACCTGCATGTTTCTCATCTGATTTCACATTATAAAGATCTCTGCTATTTTCTGGAAGCATTTCTGTGTACATAATACAGCAATAAACAGGGAAATACAGGAATGGAGAGAAACCTTGACTAGATTGCTGTGAGCAATGCAACCCTATCTTCCACCAGCCTATGTGATGCAGCAGCAGCCATAATAAAGTACATGCTGCATTCAGTGGTGGGGAACAACCAGAAAGCCTGAGAGAGGTATGTAAAAATAATTTTTACTTACCCTCCTCATAAGCCTTCTGGCTGTTAATAGGACTCCTTGGACCTGCTCCAGCCATGTAGGAGCTTCAGGGGACGGTCAGGCCACAAAAAGTGGGATAGGATCTTAGCATGTGCTGCCAGTGCCAAGATCCTCTCCTGAACTGCCTGCAGCTTAGCCACTCCTCCTCCTGAACTGGCCCCACTGCCACCTTACCTGCTCTCTCACAGGCTGGGTGAACCAGCGGCATGTGTGTAGGGGCTCTGGCAGTTTGTGGTGGTGGCCCCTGAAATTCACAGAGGCACAGCTTTTGGAGTGCCAAACCTTGACTTACAGTAGCAGGTTTCGGGATCTGCTGCCATAGGCCCTGGATAAGATGGTGCTTAAATAGACTGTAAACATCCCTGAAAAAATTAGCCCAAAGATGGATGTTGTGTTATACTTAATCTGGGTTGTGAGCAGAGGCGTCATTCAGGCGGAATGGCCCGGTACTCCGTTCCGCTAGTTCCGCGGAGCTCCCGGGCCGCGCCGCTGCTTCGGAGGACGGGCGAGCTGCTGTTGGGCCCTCCCTCCCTCCCTTGCGTCCGGAATCACTCTAAAATGGAGCGATTCCGGCACAGTGAGGCTTGGGGGGGGCGTGGCAGCCCTCCACCATAGGGGCGGAGGGCTGTCAATCATCCGAGCATTCCGGTAGTTGGCGCGCTCGGATGACATCACTGGTTGTGAGTTTGTGTCACACATTCAGCCACCAGACAGGAAGGACTGAGAGTGTGGCTTGGTCACACCACTATTTTTTAGCAACTGTCTTTGATTCCCTTTCCAAATCTGTAGCCTAGAAGCCCTCTTCTATAACTGAATTTGAACCAAGGCTCACCAGGGCTTTAGACTCCCCAACATGGTTTTTCATGCCAGAGTTCATCATGCAAAGTAATATTAAACATCATGCAGTAAAGCATCTTCTAGTTTAAAAATTAAGCATAGGAGTTCAGGTCCTGGATTACTAGACATCACTAGATTGTTAACTGGCTTCCTAGCATTGGCTATTCAGACTGGAGAGAAAGAGAATCCCAACCACGTAAGATAAACTTCCTCTGTGGTCAGAGAGTCAGAAATGAGTGTGAAGCCAAACAGTCCACAGCCAGTTCACCATCATGTACTGCTCTCTAGTACTTGAAGTCATGGTAGACCCTACACAAAGACATATTAAAAGTAACAAAATGTGTTGCTTTGCACAAGATGTGAGAATTATTCCCAATTTCCTTTATGTTAACAGAGCCGAATAAGAAGGATGTGGAATGATACTGTGAGAAAACAATCTGAATCCTCCTTTATCTCAGGTGATATCAATAGCACTTCAACACTTAATCAAGGTTAGTTATTGGGTACATTTTGCTTTACTTCATTCTGTTTCTAAAAACAGTATTTGCCAAATAAGAATATAAAAGAATTAGGTTGCAGTCATTAAACCCAAATAGGTTCTAAAGTAGATAATCTAACAAGCTCAACACTGGAATGGAAACACGCATATGCAGAGACGGTACAGATGAAATGTGGTCTAAAATCAATGTTAAAGTCTGTCTTGAACACATTAATAACCTGGTTCCCTCAGCCTTCTTGCTCAGGATGGAAGCTGCATTCTCAATCATAGAAAGTCTATTTAAATTAGTCTCACCAATAATGTAACTTTAAAGAAGAACATAAGTTTAAACCTTTGCTAACCTTGAGAGTCTAAAACTGAAACAGAACTACCAGCACAGTAACATTTTAAATGCATTAATTTCCATACATAGACATTTTGCCTGTGAAATCAAATTGACATCAGCTCTATACAAAAGACATCTGCAAAGATTTTTTTCCAGTATAGTTTTGATCATGTCTGTACTGTATTGCATTTGGCTGCCACATGACAGCCTGAGGGGAAAAGCACTGCCACAGAGTAGATTTAACTCTGGACGCAGTTTTATCACTATAACTCAGATTGAATGTTAGTAAACCGTCAAAACTTTTCACGTAGGTGTACTAAGTGATAGAGACTTCACCATATCCAGCTGTGAAGATAACCAAACTTTCTCACCATCTTCCTTCCAGATCTTTTTTCTAGAGAAAAATGGGATAGTGTTGGACTGCATTCTACCTTAAAATCTCAATTCAATGCTGCACTATCACTTCTGTTCTAAAAATATAATTCTACTTTATGAGAGAATAACCCTGGTGGTGGTGGTGGTGGTGGTGGTGGTAATAATAATAATAATAATAATAATAATAATAATAATAATAATAATAATAATAATAATAATAATCCAATGATATGCTAGTGTTTTCACTCTTAATAGCACCATCTTAATTACCTGAGCCTAAAATTTGCTGTTCCAGTACTACTTACAAAATAGAACATTAAATTACCTTAGTAAGGAATGCAACTTGTATAAGTAACTTTAATAATAGATGACTGCCTCATACTCTGTGGCTAGTATGTCATTGAACTGCACATGGTAAAATCACAAGAGGTGTGTGTGTGGCATTGATGCACATATTGTGTGTAGTGGACAACATAGCTAAACTCAGTGAGCCAACCGGTGACTTTGGCAAAATGAACACTGCTATCTCTGTGTTATATATTAGGAAAAAAATGTTTTGACTTGTTCCAGCTCTCAGGCTCTTTCTCCAGGCTTACATCTCAAAGATGCTGATCCAGGCTGTACCATTTTTTCATTAATGCAATGTCTCCCTGATACCATAATAGGAAACTCCCATTCTTGGGGGGGGGGGCTGCAATTTAAGAAGAAAGCAGGATCATTCAAATAAGCATGGTACAGCTTTATAATTTAAATGAATTATATTTTGCCTTCCCCTCTAGATAAACAGAGTTGAGTTTGGAAGTTAGCAAGGCATGGGATACTGTGCCAATCAACTCAGATAGGGCCACAGCCAGCTCACCAGCCAAAGCTGGGTGCTGACCCCTTCCCCCACCATAAAAACATAAGAGCTTTGCTGGATCTGGTCATGGCCCATCTAATCCAGCTTCCTATATTCAACAGTGGCCTGTAGGAGCACACAAGGCAACAAGATACCTGTATCCTGTTACCACATCCTTTAATCTGGCATACAGTGATAGGCTGCCGCTAAAACCAGGTTACATACAGTCATCGTGACTAAAACTGTGTTCGACTTTTTGTCCATAAATCTGTCCAATCTCTTTTAAAGGCTTCTAGGCCAGGCACCATTACCACATCTTGTGGCAAGGAGTTCTATCATTGCCACCTGGCCGCCACCACCGCCTGAACATTCATGGAGCAATGGAGAGTCCAGTATGACATGCAAAGGGATTGCAACCCTATTAAGATTTTGAATTTTGCAACCTCATCATGTATTTTGACCCAAAAGGTCCTCTGTTGTGTCTAAATTTAATGCCAACATTAGCCTGCATCTAGAGCCTCAGTGCTCCAGAGTTTCAGACACTTTCCCAAACATTAGATGACAATGAAAGGTAGAGCTGGGCATAATCCACATATTGATGACGCACATTTCCAAACCCTTGGATGAGCTCTCCCAACAGTTTCATATTGATGTAACAATATGGAGGACAAGATGTAGACCCCATACACCAAAAGCCAGGAATACTCCAGTTACACCTTATGGGACCTCTTAACAATGAAGAACTGGAACCACTGCAAAGCAGTGCCCCCTCTAGGCCCAGCCCAGCCCAACATCCAGAAGGACACCATTGCCGATAGCATTGACGGCCATTGAAAGGTTCAGCAGGAGCAATGGGGATACATTTCCCATAGGGAGGATTCCTTCAGAAGGGGGTGATTCATAGCCTGTTTTAATGCCAATAACTCCACCCGCTCCACCCAAAATGCATTAATAACTGTGCCTATCCAGCAGCCCACCCAGCAGAAATGATAAGCCAAACTGGGCAACAGTCAAAAGAGCAGGTGGATAGCTTCATGCTCTTGAGGATCCTGTCCACATTCTCAGACTGTACAGGCAAGAATCTCAAATAACGAAACCAGAAGTCACCATCTTTCCTATAGTGAGGAGTTGGTGAAGAATAAGATAAATCCCTGAGACTCTTATGAGTTTGACATTTCTCTCTGTCAAATAACATCTGCCTTGGTCCTAATACAGGCATTTGTTGTCAGTAGACTATATAGCACTTTTTGTTACCCAGCAGAAGCTTCTTTACTGGCAGTCTATCTCTGGTACTCTCTAGCCTACCATTCTTCTTCCCCACAGGGCAGTCTAATTGGCCTGGCAGCAACTAAGCTAGCAAGTTGAGTATAAACATCAAGAATTAACGTAGCTCTCACCCAGTTCCATTGGTCCTTGTACAGGAGAATCTTCCATAAACTCAGACAGAACTTCTCAGCAGCCATGGCTATGTATTTAATAGAGTCATGGCTTTGAGGTGTCTTCACCAGTGCCATCACACCAGGGCCAAAGAATTTCTACTATAATGTAATAAGGATGACTGAAAATAAACCTGGAAGGGGGGGGGAAGCACTGAGCCATCATCAGTTATGTTAATTACTTGAAATTACCTTGCAGTGGAAAGTTTGCAATGTATTGTATACCAGAAGATTATTTGAATATCCCCTTCTTGTATTTAGATTGCATCTTTTAAAAAAAATCTGTGAAAATCAAATAAATGAAGCCAAACTCCAAATAAGATTAACATAATCTGTCAGTAAAGCAATTCCCTGAACTCCAGGATTTTTTGCTACCTACAGTAATAATATTTTGAGTAGTGATAAAGGCATTAATATTTAAAATGTAATATCTGCTGCTATTGCCACAATGAGAACCTAATCAATTTAAATTTTGTATGTAAATTTTGAGACTGTTCTCTATTTCATTCTGGACATGTAATATATTCAGACAACATCAACTCCCCCAATGTGCTGCCTGTGTTGCTCAGTACAACAACACTTTCACCTAGTATAGCTCTTTCTTATATGATGTATTTGGGTCCTGAAAGGCTGCGGTGTAATTTTATCTACTCTTGACAAAGTGTATTCATTTAAGAGATCCAAGAGCAGTGCAAGCTCTGGATCCCTCATTTGCAACCGTTTGTTTTGTAACTTTGTTTCCTTTATAGTCCTATTCGAAAAGTGTTTGATGCATTGGGAGTGAAATTACAAGAGAAAAAAATGCAGCTGTTTCTCATAGCTTTCAGTGTGTTCACTTAAGATTATTGATACAGAGAGAACAGACGTAACAAAGATAATTGACTTGAAAAAGTGTCACAGAGCGCATTGCAGCATGAACTCGCTTGTCCAGTAAGGGTACACGATTTACCCTCTTGCCGCCCTTGCTTCTGCTGCCCCTTCAGCATGTCCTCTTTTGCATATAATAGAATAGACTTCCTACAGCTTGTCATCGTTTGGCTGAAGAAGGTTCCCCCCCGCCTCCTTGTTGCGCTTAAAGCTAAGTTAGTAATAAACCCTGAATGTTTCTGTCAAAGATTGTCCAGTGCCTCTAAATTAACACAATTTTGATTTCTCTATTCTGGTGCCTACCCATGCTTAAAGTTGCAAACATTAAGCTGTAACATCTTGAAATAGAACATTGGTCTTTGTCTTTAATTGCTATTCTTGTTTTAACAGCCATTTTGTATAAATTAGCAAATGTCACTCTCAGCAGGTGTTTACTTTGGGGATTCGGCCGGCACCTGTGAATTACTGAAATTTAACTACATTTTCACTCTCTCCCTTCAAATTAGTAGTTCAAATACATTCAGAAATGTTCAGCTGAATTAAATTTGACAAGATATACACGACTCATGATGAAATTAAAAAAAAATACTTTATTGGAACTGTCCGAATCAAATTAAAGAGCTGATGTCTCTTTTTCTGTTTCTTTGCTTTAGGAATGACTGGCAATTACCTACTAACAAACCCTCTTCTTCGACCGCACGGCACTAACAATCCTTATAACACATTGCTCGCTGAAACCGTTGTATGTAATGCCCCTTCAGCTCCTGTGTTTAACTCACCAGGTGTGCCCACACTTTGGGATATGTTGATTTTGCACTTGTGTCTTCATGATATTTTGCTCAGAGCCCTCTTAGACTTAGTCGGAGACCTAGAATTTCTGCCATCAGAATGTCTCTCACTTGAGCAAGTATTGCTGATAATGCCTGGCTTGTAAAACTGCACTATATTATAGTGATAATGCCTTTGCCATAATAGTATTTGCCAATAATCATCCATGTTTTTAACACAGGTGGCATAAATCTTAATATACTATTACAGGACTGACACCCCATGGTCCGAGAGCCCATCTTCAAGATATATTTCACTTAGAGGTATCATGTCTATGCAATATAAAATTAATCAAAAGCTTGCTGAGAACAATCTGCTTATAGAGTTGATGAGACCATTAAACCTGCACAAGGCATCTTGACATCTGGATTGTCCTGGTGTGGGAAACAGCATCCGGAGTCATATTAGAGTAAACTATAGTATAGTGCAGCTTTATATGGGCTTTTGTTTTCCTTCGGAAAATCAGGAGGTAGTGCTTAGAATTAGAACAAGGGTAGTTGTATGGAATTTATGGCCCGATCCTAAGACTCCAACTAAATGCTTCTGATGGGGTCTGCCTTTGGCCATGCTAAGAGCATTTACCTCCTAACACAACACTGCTCTGATGCATGATTCAGTTGCAGGGACATTAATTCAGTGCTGCACAGGTAGACTTGCCAGCATCAGGATGCCAGGGCTTTATCGCTAACCTGACTTTTATAGTACTGTTCTATCCAACTGTTTCTATTGACTATTGAGCCAATTTATAAATTAATGCATCTTTAATAATTACTAGGTGAAATTAAAATAAAAGGCTCTAACTTTAATTGAAATTATATGTTAAGCATTTTGCACTGTTTTCTTTTTAAAAAAAATGTTGTTACATGTCAGATTTCCTTATTGTTTAAAAAAACTGAAGTTTCTATGCAGTTTCTATGTTCATTCTCGTGTTTTCTTACTTTCCTTATGCTTTCCTCTAGCAACCTACAGAGAGACAAGTATGGGAGTAAAACTTAACTTTGCCTATCAAATGTAAATTTTTTCAGCATGATTTTTAATGGGCACAATTAAAACATAACTAGCGGTCATGAAGTAGACTCAGCGGGCAAGTGGTTCACAATTTGCAAATGAAATGTTTTCCATGTTCAAACAGTACATGTGTACTGCTTTTTGGGAGAAAAAAAAAAAAAAAAAAGACCAAAAAAAAAATCAAAAGGTCTGTAGCAAGCCCTATTGGTAATCAAGGATATCCAATGCTGAAATAATTTGCTGCTTAAAACCAGAGCACTGTTGAGCAGAAATGCCTAATAATTGACTTAATATTTCCACATTCCCATAGTAATCTTGCTACAGGCAATGAAAAGACTTCAAGTGAATTACCTGATCGTGTGCAGCTAAACTTGCCTCTTTAAAACTAGTTGAAGTACATTTGAGTGTGCTTAACTCTGCAGTATATCATAGAAAATTCATTTTGGATTATTAAATACGCTTCGATATCTCTTTAGTAGAGGATAAAAATTAGATTATTTTTTAAAAAGGAGAGAGACAGAGAGAGGGAGAAAGAGAATGTCTCTTCATAAGGGAAATTAATACCGGCAAGTGGTCCATGTGTTGGCTCTCTCTTATAAATGCCATATGTTCCATATGGGTAATGCTTTTGCAGAAAAAAGATCTAGGAACATATATGAAATTACCCAACTACAAAAGTTATTTAATCAAAGCCTAGAGAGGCTTTTCAAAGCATTGCCATCCTTTTAACTAATTCAGTACACATGGACGACTAGAACAAAACAATAGAAGATTAGCTGCAGCTATTTTACTGCAAAATTGGAATCCTGCAACAAAAAGAAAGTCACTTTTGGGCATCGACCCAATATTTCTTTCTATCTTTATAGAAGCAACTTTGAATTTTCTTGGTTAAGCTGCAGCTTTAAGTGCAGGCTGCAAATAAAACGGGAAATCTTACTAGGTGCAAACCAACAAAAACACTTTGCTTTCTCTATAACTACTCCAAGCCTTGCATATAATGCAGCAGCCTCACAGTGGTCAGTTTCATTCCAACAACAGTATCTCATTCTTTCTTGATTTTTCCAACAATTTTTCCAGAACGATAAAAGCGACTCTTCTTAGGGGTTCACTAACAAATCATCTAACTTTTCATGATACATGCATTCTGTTTCTTTTCAAAGCTTTCTTTTTCTTTTTCCTTCTTTGCCTGGGAAGCAATGTGATGTCTTAGTTTACATGTCTTTGTGTCTCTAGAAAAACAAATTTCTTGATCTCTAGAAAAAAGAGCATGTGACCATAAAATTCCAGTTTTTTTCTTTTCTTTCCTAAACTTCTTTTCATCTTTCCAGCAGATGTATCCTACTTCTCCATTTCTCCAGCAGTTAAAAGATGTCAGCCCTGGCTGATCATCTCTTCCCATTCCACAGCTAATATTTATTATTTGGTTAATTTCTGTGACCCATGCTTAGAGAAATCCCTAACATTTCTGCTTTTGACTTCCATGCGCCCATGGTGTCTGTGGGCCTAACTCTAATAGACGAGGCTGGTTCATTCAGGGCTGTCACTGTGACTGATGCAAACTGCAGGGCTGCAGGCAGACTTTGACCTTCTAAAGCCTGGGGCCATTGCTGGCAGAGAGAATATTAAATGCAACCACACAAAAAATCACATTAAGTGGGGGAAAAAAGCTGTTATTGCTAGTAATCTAATTTGCTGAACCCTTGCTCTGACTAAGTTGCTGAGAAGCTCAGTAATTCTTCATCATGTTACAATAAATCATTTTACTTTCTTTTATATATCAGCTACTCTTAGGCCAGATAGCCTGAGCAGACAGACATGATGTGAGTTGTCCAAAGTGAGTCATTCCACCTGCTGTCTTCCGTGTTGTTGGATGGTGCTTGTGGGCCCCAGTCCCTTTTAGTGTGAGAGGTGGCTGTCTGTGCTTAACATGAAATCTCTGTACTTGTCCATTTTTTTTTCATTCTTTTCTTTACTCCATCTTCAGAAAAGAACACACACAAAAGGAAATTTTAGAAATGCTATTCGGTAGTTGCTTGCCAATGACGTGGGTTTATTGTTATGCATTTACCTTCTGTTTTGTATGTGACCTGATTCCTTTAAAAATATATATATATATAATTTAATTTAGTGTTGTTTAGGACAAATTCTGTTGATTTTCTTTTTCCGGAATCATGGTGTTGTACTTAAAATATAAATGTTTATGAATGAATTGCTTTGCATTACATATGCAAGGGCATGGAGTGACCTTCTTCCTTGGTGGAAGAGTTCTAGAGCTGATGCTAAATTGTGAAATTAGAATCTTTTCACTTGTTTTCAAATTTCTGATTTAAAGTATTACTGAAGCTCCACGGAAAAGCAGTATTACTTTGTAAACCTCTCTCTCTCTTCTATAAGGTGCGTAACTCTTTGCCATTGGGAATGTCCAATTACCCTAATGTTTCTCGCGTTTTACTTCAAAGTACAACTTTGTCCTGAACTACATTAAAGACTTTATAGAATAAGAACAGTCGCTCCAGTCTAGATGGTAACCCAAGGGTGTCACTTTTTTTGTTTCAGGACATTCACTGAACAATGCCAGGGATACAAGTGCCATGGATACTCTACCGCTAAATGGTAACTTCAACAACAGCTACTCTTTGCGCAACGGAGACTATAACGACAGTGTGCAAGTTGTAGACTGTGGACTAAGCCTGAATGATGCCGCATTTGAAAAAATGATCATTTCAGAATTAGTGCACAACAACCTGCGGGGCAACAACAAGAACCACAACCTGGAGCGCACATTACCTATCAAAGCTGTGATTGGCGGGAGCAGTAGCGAAGATGATGCCATCGTAGCGGATGCTTCATCTTTGATGCACGGTGATAACCCAGGCCTGGAGCTGCACCAAAAGGAACTCGAGGCCCCTTTGATTCCCCAGCGGACTCACTCCCTTCTGTACCAGCCACAGAAGAAAGTGAAGACTGAAGGAACAGATAGCTATGTGTCCCAGCTGACATCTGAAGTTGAAGACCACCTCCAGTCCCCCAACAGAGACTCTCTTTACACGAGCATGCCCAACCTCAGAGACTCTCCTTACCCAGAGAGCAGTCCTGACATCGAGGAAGATCTGTCTCCCTCCCGGAGGAGTGAAAACGAGGACATTTACTACAAAAGCATGCCAAATCTTGGAGCTGGCCATCAGCTTCAGATGTACTATCAAATCAGCAGGGGCAATAGCGACGGCTATATAATTCCCATTAACAAGGAAGGATGTATTCCAGAAGGGGACGTTAGGGAAGGACAAATGCAACTAGTGACAAGCCTTTAATAGTGTAGCAAAGGAATACTGAAGGCCACATACAAGTATTAAACAGACTTAATTGGCCCCATGCAGGCTCCCTCATATCTGCTTGAAGAGACAATTCTGTTGTCCCTGTGGTTTCTCCCGTGTAAAGGAGATGACTGGACCTTGCAGTTCTGTGAATTTTTATAAAACAAAGCTTTGTATATACACAGAGTATACTAAAAGAATTATTTGTTACAAAGAAAAAAGAGATACCATCAAGGTATTTTAAAATATCTTCTGCTGCTGATATAAAAGAGATTGTGAAATGACAAATACACACACACACACACACACACACTAGCGTTCCAGCCATTTTACTGCAGCAGTTTGTGAATTAAATTTGTAAATATGGCTGCATCATTTTTGTAGGCCTGCATTGTATTATATACAAGACGTAGGCTCTAAAATCCTGTGGGACAAATTTACTGTACCTTACTATTCCTGACAAGACTTGCAAAAGCAGGAGAGAGATTCTGCATCAGTTTGCAGTTCACTGCAAATCTTTTCCATTAAGGCAAAGACTGAAAACATGTCTAACCACTAGCAATCAAGCCACAGGCCTTATTTCATATATTTCCTCAACTGTACAATGAACTGTTCTCATGAAAAAAAAATGGCTAAAGAAATTATATTTTGTTCTATTGCTAGGGTAAAAAATAAATAAATACATTTGTGTCCAAATGGAAATATAATTGTCATAAAATAATTTTAAAGAGTATGAAGAAAATATTGTGAAAAGCTCTTGGTTGCACATATAGTACAAGCTGTTTTTTCTTACACTTGGTTCATAGTACCGTAATATGTTTAAAATGGAGGTTCTACCCATTTTCATTTCTTTTCCACTGTAAACAGTGTTCTGCTTTGACATTAGTACCTCCTATGTTTTAAACTTCTTATTGCCAAATGAACTTTTTTTTTTCTGGGGAGAATTCTCTTAGAGCCAGTTAATGACATGCCTTCCACAAATTCGGTAAAAGTCACTGGCAGGTTACAAATCAGTTCCCTTTTCATTCTTTAACTGAGGAGGCAGGACGTTAGAGAGGAAGTGGGGGGGGGGGAAAGGGCGACCCAAGATACAATTCTCAAACATCCTGGTGAACAGTAGGTGCCTGTCCTTTCTAAGCTACGAGAAAACATAAATATTACTCTTCCATATTCCTTCTGCCTATATTTAGTAATTAATTTATTTTATGATAAAAATTTAATTAAATGTACATTGTTTTGGAAAAATTCTGCTTTTTTTCCCATCCCTTTGTGTAAACCTGTTAATAATGAGCCCATCACTAATATCCAATGTAAAGTTTAACACCTGTTTGACAGTAAATAAATGTGAATTTTTTTCCAAATAGGTAAAATGCGTTCTCTTACGTGAGTCATAGGCTCGATTATTTACTGTGTGAAGTGGCTAGATTCTGCTTAGCTCTGCTCCCTTACGGTTCTTAATTTATATGTAGGAGACTGAAGTAGGAGCTGCCTATATATCTCTAATGAATAGAGGTCATTGCTGCTACTTGATATTCTAGTCATTTTCACATATGATCAAAATCAGAAACATGAGCTCCATTTCAAAAGTGGGCAGCAGTCGCCTCCATTTACATAACAGATTTTTAAAATTGAAATAGGAATCTGATTTATTAAAAAAAAAATTAAAAGGTTGCAAACTGTGAAGTCATATTTCAGGCAACTGTAATTATATGGCTATAATTAGCTATAAAGATAAGCTCTTGTCGCAAGGAAAAAAAATACTAATATTGCAGCATTTATAGAAGTGCCGTTAATATTCAAGGCCTTGCAAAGATGGTAAATCACGGCAGTCTTTTGTGATATGCAAATTAGTAAAACTGTTATTACTACTATTAGCAGATGGGGAATTGAGGCAAGAAGCTGATGCTTTGCCCAGAGCTGTATTATATAGCATGTCACCCACAGAAGCAGGATTTAATTATAGAGGCACTTTTTAGGGATTATCTGTTCATTCTTCTACATTATATTGCCAATAGCCTACTCCAGATACCAATTTTTGTTTCCAATAATTTGGGTTTAAATAATATACAATTTTTTTCTAATTTATTGAAATATTGTTGTTGCTCTTTGATAAAATCTCAGTTATTCTGAGAACATCTCAATTTATTGGCAAGTTCTACAGAACTGAGTGGTGATTCAGCTGAATTTCAAATCCCATGCATGTTTACTCAGATGTAAGTTCCTCTGTGTTAAATGGTGCTTACCCCCTAAAAACCTGTGCATGGAATTGCAGCCGTAGTGGCCTTTACAAGATAGTTAATGAGATATTTCATGTAAAGGACACTTCTGTAGGATATTGCTAACTACTATATTCACTTCAAATGTGTAACTTGAGAAATTTATGTCAGACCACGATAACGCCTTCAGGTCATTTTGCAAACTTGAAATAGATTTATTAATTTCTAGCCAGAAAATCACTGTCAGACTCCCCATTCCAGAATTCCATGAACTTTCTGGTGTGTGCACAATAATAGGTAGTAGTAGTAGATGCACTAATTTACACTACATTCAGTTCCATAAATGGTTCTCTTGTTCCTCTGTGCTCTACATTATTTGCAGGTGTTTTCCATTATTTAATCCTTCTCACCCTAGCTCTTTGGTCTGCATCATTTTTGGCCTGCCATGTATATTTACCAGCAGGCTCATCAAAATTAATTGGTGTCTTTCTAGGATAAGCCATAGACTAGGGTCAAGGTATCTCTTTCAAAGCCTAATTGCAGGATTCTATGTGGCAGAATTTATGAGACTTCTGTACTTCTTAGACAGTGTGTCCAAGGCATTGTTTGAAGAAAAACTGGTTGCCACATTGTCTCATTTAATAATAGTAATATTTTTAAAGTCTTCCTGTAGAATCAACCTATGATTACTAATTTTTGCCATGTTGTGCTATTTGGAAAATGGGTAGCCACGTGTATTGCTTCAGTAAGTTCAGAGGATGCATGGAAGCATAGGATGACGTTTTGCTACTGAGGCCTTGTAAACTGCCTGGTTGAACTGATTGGGAACATTGGTAAACTACTCAGCTCTCTGGAGCAGTTGTTCCCAAACATTTTAGCATCAGAATCCACCTAAAGATCCACTTTGCCAGCCACCAAAGCTGTGGCTATAGTGGTGATTAGTGATTGGCCTAATAAAGGTTTGTATTGTAGTGGTAATTGGGCAGCAGTGCTCCCTCAACTAGCGGATTGATTAATCCTTGATGTACGTAATCTAAACTACCCTGTCAGTTTTGTAAAGCACCAAAAAGTGGGTTGTGACCCACTGGTGGGCCATAGTCTGGGAACCACTGCTCTAGAAGAAGAGTAAATAAAGGAATTAGCAATCAATCATGAAACACTATACTTCCATCAGATATCACTGATTCCTAGGAACCTACACAAGAAAAAAAGAAAAATCTTCACTGGTGCTATATTCTAACAAGAATGGAGTAAACTTAGCACAGATAGAAATTGTATATTAAGGCAAGGAGCAAAAGGAGACCTAAGAATTATGCATTTATTTTCTCGTAATTGTTAGTTATTTTAGAAATTAAATGATACATGTGATACATCACAAGATTAAGTAAAGCAGCTTCCCGCTAGAAGCTAGATCAACAAAAACGGTCGAGAAAGGAGCAGAAAAGACGGATGGAAACAGATAAGGCCAAATGGAATTTACAGACCTATTTAATTCATAGACGGTGTTCATTTACTGTTCACTTATTTAATGTTTTATTAGTCATTGATTGTTTATGATACCATCTCTGTAAGTGAATGTATTTCTTTCCTTGTCTGTTGTGGAGAAGAAATTTAAAATTTGGCTGACGTCCTCAAAAGACTCAGGAATACTTTCCAGAAGTATTATTTGAAATTATCATTACACTAACCCTGATCCAATACAATGAATGGGGAAAATAGGCTTGTGACATCTGTTTATTGTCTTGGGGCTGAGTGAATTCTCCAGTACAGATGTGAGTTGGTAGAATACCTGCCAACAAGGAAACCATTCAATGTAACACCTAGTGAGAAATTCATGTTGCATATTTAGGTCACATTCACACAACTCTTTTCTCAATCAACCAGCTGTTAATCCCCACCCCAGTTGCCTAATTGCCCCATGGGGCATGGGATACATCTGGTGTCTATAGGATTCTGTGCAAGTGTGATAAAGTTTACATTTGGCACAAAAAAGGTTGGTTAATACCAGGGCAAAAAAAATCAAAGATATTGCAGACTGGGGCAGGCTGACAAGTCAGCAGTGGCTGAACATAGTTTGAGTACCGGACACAATCAGCTTTGACCAGACGCAGGTCTGGTGAGGGAACAACTATGCCAAGCATGGATTTACAGGGAGGCCATCACAATCTATAAGCATCATGACGATATGAATAGAAAAGAGGAGACTCTTTGTCTCAGCCATGCCTGGTCTTCAGTAAAACCAATGATCTAAGACTTAACCAGGAACAAGCTAAAACAATAGGTGCCTTTCTTCTTAAAGGAAATATACAACTAGGTGAAGGAACGGGGCTGTTTCATGATTGGGGTGGGGATTGATTAACAGCTGGTTGGTTAAGGAAAGAGTCTGACTATAAAAATCTGCTGTTGTCCTAGCATGGGTTCTGGTGGTGGCAGGTGCATGGGTCCTTGCTTAGGGTTCTTTTGAGCTTTGGGCAGGAATATCTGCTTTACTGTGGTGGTTTTATACAGGGAGCTTTAGTTCTAGGTGTTAGCTGACTATTTTTAGTTCATTCCCTTGAGAAAGGCCTGCATAGTTAGGGCAAAGCTTCAATCAGTAATATTTACCACTTTTCAGCAAAAGTTCACAAAGTAGTTTACAGGCAAAAATAATAAAACTTTGGGGCACTGTAGACCAGCCATTTTCAACCTCTATGCAGCAGCACATTGATGTGCTGCAAATGGTCTACTGGAGTGCCATGGGAATTTTGGGGTAGGATCAGTGGTGGCATCTGTTAATGAACAGAGGGAACGCTGGGCGGGACTTACGCCTGATTGGCAGCCCGTCGGTTGTGTTCCTCCGCCTGCCCGCCTGCCACACGGGGTGCTTCTGGTTGGCGCGCCCCCCATCCCCCGCGGCGAGCAGGTGCCTCCTCCAAGGCCAGGTCAGCGCGGGCAGGCAGCAGAACGCAACAGACGGGCAGCCAATCAGAGCATAAGTCCCGCCCAGCGTTCCCTCTGTTCATTAACAGATGACACCACTGGGTAGGATAATTTATTAGTAGGGCCATTGCAGGGGGGATCTACCCCCACCAGCAGCACAGTGTGCCTTGTCAATTGTCAAAAAGCTGATGGTGTGCCTTGACCATTGTAGCACCTTGCCAGTGTGCCATGAGATAAACAAGGTTGAAAATCTCTGATCTTGATTGTGAATGTGGCCTACATACTTGAAATGAATTTCTCACTAGATAGTAATTCCGGCTGTAGAAGCCTTAGTGCCTCCATGTAATTTAACATTCCCAAAATGGTGGCGGAGAGAGATAGACTTACTGCTTTTTTTAAACTGAGCAAGTTTGCTTTCCCACTACATGGGAATTTTTTTTTTTATTTTGAAGAATTTATGCCGAAGCAAATGCCCAAGGCGGCTTACATGAGCAGGCTAGTCTAAACCACCATTTTTCAATGGGCTTTTTACAGATATACAGTATTCTGCGATTCACCAAATCTTCAGTCCCAGATGTATCCTTCACAGTGTGGTTCTCTCTTCTGGCCATGTTACAGCGAGCTTCAGCAGGTGATTGTAAGTCCAGCCTGGCCTCAAGGTCCTCAAGCCTTGGTCCTCAAGGTTGGAGTCCGTTCTTTTGCAGGCTAGCCTTCACACAACATTCCCGCACCGGCTAATCAGCTCCACAGTGACTCCGTTCTGCCACAACAAGTACTGCAGCTTGTCACAGCCTGGCTTTCCATCTCCCATCCGAAAATACAGATTCTTCTCGGCTTCAGGCAGCTCAACCAACAGTCCACACCTCCTACCCTAGAATGCAGTAGACATGCACATCTACCAAGGAACTATATTAAAATAGGCATAGGTATTGCTTGAATTGGTTTTATTGCTCAGTGTGCCTCTGGCATTCATTGAAGATTCATATTTGACCAGTAAAAAAAAAAAATGTAATCCGGGTGCAATTGAAGCAGCCCCTTAGGGAAGCAATAACGTGAGGGTTTGTGATTCAAATGAATATTGTGCTCTTGTTGTACTGTAAACTTATCATCAGAGAAGGTAAACTGTGATGGGAAACTTTGGTGAATTTGGTGGTTACAATCCCAAAATAGGCGTTTTGTGTGACCAGTAGCATGTATGTAATAAGCATACATGCTACTGTTATGGGCACTTTTCATGCAGTTCCTAGTCCAGAATTAGGAAAATGTTCCTTTTTTCCCAATATGGTTCAAGTTGTTCTATTGGCTAAATTCTATTTTAGTTTTGTCTGTATTGCTTGCTGTTTTTAGCTGTTGCTTTTGGCATTGTTTAATGATATTTTCATTGTAATTGTGCCAGAAGCTTCTGGCTAGCCAAATCAGAATTTCACTGCTAGTATTCTGAATTTTAAGATTTCTGGTTATTTGGGCTTAGCCCAATGGAAGTAAACAGAGGTGAAACCAAAGTTGCTGCAGTTGCTTGTCATCGAAGGAACTAGCAGGACAAGACAGCTGGTCTGTTCATATTCTGGGTTCACAAGGATTTAGAAGCCTCTCCAATCTGTCATGAATGTCGCTGGTTGGCCTTCATAACTGCCTTTTGCACAGGTCAACCTAAAACAAGATGAGGTAAAACGAACTAGGAATTGTAAATAGTACTGTGTTGCAAACATGGTTAATGAGGAATCGTTTTCAAATACTGTTTTAGTGGCATTGCATTAATTAACACAAAGTTTGCAAAGTTTGGCCAGCACAAGGGACACCATAAAGCACATTTGGACCACTCTTAGACTCACGGAGGATGTCTGTACGCTGGCCTCTCTGACTCCCAAGAGTGGTCCAAACACACTTTATAGTGTCCTTTTAGCAGCCAAATTTTGCTGGCCTAACTCCAGGTTAGGATTGTTCCCTGATTGTTCCAAGAGCCAATGAGGTGTTGCTATGACACAGCAGGGAACCAATAAGGTGTTACGAGACAGTTCTCATTTCTACTTATCAGAGCTAATACTAGGGCTCTTATTCAGTTGTGTGCCATCAAGTTGGCCGTTGATTTTTTGTTAGTTCCCGATTTGTTGGGTGACATGTACTATTATATATTAAAATAAAAAAATAAAGTTAACTGGGGGTTAAACCAACACTAGAGATGCCACTGCATATAGATTGTGTGTATGATATTATAATTTATTCTGTATGTTCTGGTACAAAGGAGGCCCATCATGGGGGTGACACAATGAGCTCTAGCAAACCCCCTCTGGTTCATGGAAATCCTGAGAAAGATTTCTTTGTCTCCTTAAGCCTTGCCTCTTCATGTGGCTTAATGGCTAGTCTCTCTTTGACACTTCAATTGCTGTTAGTTGGTTATGCACGGTTGCTCACAATTTATTTGGAAAAGAGTTTTCCACCCATTTTGTATTTCCATAATGTATGAAGCTTGCATATTGTGCATTAATCGGTCATTAACCGAGTTTAGATGAAGCATTATGGGAAATCTCTTAGAAGAATTCTATACACTGTCTTAGCTTTCTTGCAGTTGAACTCTTCTTTTACCACCTGCATGGTAAAGATGACATTTATTTCTCCCCTGACTTGGCAGACCACTCTTGTGCTTTTGAATGGTTTTTTGAAATGAGAAGAAAGAGCTGTTGTCAAGGGAAGTGTAAACTCTTTTCAAACCCAGCCTTGTTAGGAAGAAGAATTGGCATCCCAGCCATGCAAACCAACACAAGACAAGCAGGTGTGTGTATGCTATTTCCCTAAACATAGATGGTCAGCATTGTGAAATGTAACGACACCTTTTTCACTACCCCTTTCCTTCTCTAAGAGCCTAATCCTATCCCACTATAGCAGTGTTATTCAAACTGTGGGTCGGGTATTCAAACGTGGTGGGTCCTGACACCTGATATCAGGTGGGCTGTGGAAAGCTGGGAACAGCCATTTTGGAAACTGCAGACCTTATTCTTGTTATATTCTTTTTGTGAGTGTTCACAGTTAAGTGAGGGTTTAAAAAAAAAATTTAGTTCAGGGCTTTTACATCATATTTTGTCCTAATCTTGCTTTCTGTCATGGATGTTTCATGGTTGTACAATTGCTGCAGTCCAAGAAAGCCAGTTTGCATTCCAGGAGTGTCATTGTATTACGTTACCATGACAGCACTCCCTGCCACAACATCACTTCCAGGTTAATGACATCACTTCCGGTGGGTCCCGACAGGAATGCCATTCTAAAAAGTGGGTGCTGGTCTAAAAAGTTTGAATACTACTGCCTTATAGTATACAGACACACCCAAAAAAGATGCATGCTGCATGTTATTGGGGGGCAACCTGAAGGCAAATGGGACGGCTTATGTTTGAAGAGGGAAAGCACCCTGTTTCTCCTCCTCTTCCCCCAAGATCTGCCCCCCACTAATGTACCTGCACCAGAGCAAGTTACTGGCTGCAGCCGCAGGCCGCCAAAGCTGGTGTCCCTTTGTGGTGCCAGTGCAAAAATTGCCACTGGTGGCATACCCCACACATCGTCAGCAGCCAATTCATGGCAATGGGACACTCCTGCAGCCATCGATTGCATGATAGGATTGGGCCATAAGGATCTTAGCAAACAGTGTGGTTTTCTGTGTCCCTGCTTTGAGTTCTTTTCATTTCTCATGTTGCCATTAGACCAGAGGGAGGAAACAAGCAATGCAATACAAACCCTCTGGTATAGCCTATGAGAATTATTAAGGAGAGTGTGTGTAGTATCTGCAGTACTCAGGCACATGCTACAAAAATGAACCAGGGTCACCCATGTCCTGCAACAAAATTGTATATACTGTATAAGGAAGATAGAGCTTATGTGCATGGTTGGTCTTCTTGGAAAATGCCTTAATCTTTTGCTTAATTTACGCTGCATCTACTATGCTACAGAGCCCCAAAACTGTGCTCTTGGCAAATCTTCCGGGTTCTTACACCATGTCTTACCTACACATTTTCAAGCACAATCTTTCAAGACTACAAGCTTTCTGGGTTTTTGTTTTTATTTGTTTTAATAAAGACTAAAATTCTGAAGCTGTACTGTAAATGCATCGTTTGGCTATTCTGGATATTCGCATCATATATGAAGGTTTAACTGCATACCTCATTTTTCTTTCGTATGAATTCATGCACCTCCATGCACCCATGAATTCAGCACCTCATACATGGTTGAACCACAGCACAAAGACAGAATTAACACAATTCCAAACTATTGAAACATCTGGGGGTGTTCTTTAAGTGTGTGTAGGGAAAGTATGAAGACAACCACAGAAGAGATCTGCCAAACTTCCCTCCTGCCTGGTATTTTGCAGGCACTTCAGGGACAACTTGGCATCTCCTGCTTCAAGATGAGAAAAAGGCCACATGCTGCTTACAGTTAGAGAGAGCTTTAATTACATGCTGTCCTGGTGATTGTACTGTGGAGTGATAGATGCTGTATTTAACCATATTCTATCTATTTCGGGTGGGGGAATTAGTAAAGCAAGGGTGATTTATTCACCGGCTATTTTGTTCCAGTTTCCGTTTCCTTTGTTTCCTTAATTCATGCTCCCTCTAGCTTGCAGTTTTAATTAGCAGCCTGCTCCAGTCTCATTGCCAGCATGCATCAGTACATGCAGATATGGGGACATCAAGTTACAGTGCTGCTTTAAGAGCCCAATCCTATCCCCCACCAGGCTATCCCATGCAGCGGCACCAAAAAGGAGTGCCCTGCGTGCTGTGGTGGAGGGGGTGGGAGCAAGCCGAAGATAATCGGGAGGTAAGTAAGCAAAAACATTTTACGTACCTCCATGTAAGCCTTCAGGCCACCCACAGGTGATCTCAGATATATGCCACCCATTTTGGAGGCATGCATCCGAGGAAGGAAAAGGGGCAAGGAGGTCTTTAAAAAAGGAATAAGACCCGGGGTGCGTGACTGCTGCCAGATTCACCCACTCCCTGCCCTCGTTTCCTCCCAAGAACACTCTGTTCCTTCTCTTCCCTGCCTCCGTCACTGACTTACCAGCACCAGGGGATTCGGAAGGGCCACTCCTCCATGGCCAGCACTACTAGCTATTTCTGGCTGTGGCCCAGTAGGGTGCAATACTGTTTTGCAAGAGTGTGCAATAGCTGCATTGTTCGGCAGTTCAACCTGATGATAGGGTTGGGCCATACGTTAGTTCCACTGCAGTCATTTGGACTTCAGTGTGGTGATCAGTTGCAGACCTGGCCAATTCTCCACCTGAGGGCCAGGTTCACAGAGCGCCGCCTCTCTGCCCCCTGCACCACCCCCTGCCATGCCCCCAGCTTCTGCATCCGCTCCATTTTGAAGCAATACAGGCTCGTGGGGGGGGGCAAATGCTGCTCACTGCCGACAGCACCATCCGCTTTCGTACCACCCCCTGCTCCACTGGCACAGCACTCAGGGGCATTTCCCCCCCCCCAAAAAATAGGACCACCACTGGAGGTGACCCTGTCTTCTTCTAGTCTCTGCATACAATACAATTCAGGAACTGGAATTCATAGCCCGGCAAGTGGGTGCCAATAAAACGAGATTGATCTGCAGTCGGAAACATGGTTTAACAGGGCCCTGTGCATGCAGAAAAGTGCTGTGCAGCATTTAAAACAAAACAGCACCCGAAAAGTTGAGAGCAGAGTTCACTTTATCATGACTAACAAAGCAGAAGAGGTCAGCCTCCAGCCGACACTGAATTAGAAAAGTTCACTTTTGCAGAAATAGCCAAACACGTCTTCCTTCTGGAGGGCAGTTGTGTTAAATCTGTTGCAGCAAGAACAGTGTAGCCTTGATGCACCCTAAAGGCTGCCAAATTTACTGTAGCAGAAGCTTTTGCGGACCATCAGTATATGAGTGTGTGTACATGTATGTATGTATGTATGTATGTATGTATGTATGTATGTATGTATG
>JAJKFI010000096.1:2266113-2289941 GCA_029204185.1 Lerista edwardsae
ATGTATGTATGTATGTATGTATGTATGTATGTATGTATGTATGTATGTATGTATGTATGTATGTATGTATGTATGGGTATAAAGGAAACAGAATAAAGGATCAGGAAAACGTGAGTTCAAATGGCCAAGAAATGCATGAAGTACAGTATAATCTGACAACTTCATACATAGTTCAAATGCAAACAAGATAAAAAAATTATTGCAATACAATCTTCCTAGACTGTCTGAATTAATTATTGTGATGGGGGGAAAAAAACCCTTTCCTTGATTTAAACTTGCATGGATAGTATCAAACCCTCTGATACATTCAAATTCAGCAATTTCATACTGGTGACTATCCGAAAGAGACTCTCAGGAGAGATGTTTCTTAAAGGTCAGGAACTCTAAAATTCATTGCCTCTGAGGAGCATCTTAAGCATGTCTGATCAAAATGTGGTCATTCAGCACTGGGACATGATTAATGGTACTATACTGCTACTGTACCTTTCCACTTGGTTCCCTGCATCTCTTTTCCCCATCTAGATTTTTACCACTACCGTGTTTGATGCTGTTTTCCTTTTTCAGATTTTCTGCCATTCTGTCTCGTTTCTTCTCTAGTGGCTGTACATCTTTGTTAAAAAATGATAAACATTTTTTTTAATTTAAAAAGGGAGCGATGGGGATATTTTTTAGTTTGTGTTCTTCACCAAGCAATCTAGTGGCACTCCTTGGAATGTGGAAGTTGTCACTATTTTTTTTAATTGCTTCCTGCTAATTCCTAACAGTCAGAATTTTATTAAAGCTCAAGTTTGAATCATGCTATTTTTATGGGTTTTTTTTTAAAAAAGTTTTATTTTGAGATAAATGTCTTCAGGAAAAGGTTACTGATCTCATTCAGAATTCTCCCCTCTGCACTATCAATTCCCCGAGACAGGTGCTATTAGTTGAATAATTCTGGATTTAAAAGCAAAAGAATGCTGAAATATACTAAAAGATTGAGCCCCCTTAATAAACAACTATATCCTGAAGGCACTCTCTTGTTTAAAGTAAATCCCTCATCACATCACCTTCCAACATATCTTTATGAAACTGCAGGAAACCTCTAGCAAAGTCCTATGCTGGGACAACCTGTTTCAACAATGTGTTGCTTTTTATCCAGACTGCCTCCAAAATCAAAGTCTTTAATATTAAACCTTGCTAGATGCTAACATTGGGACTTCAGGACCCATTGCTGGGAGATTGGCTGTCACAGCAGCATTCCCATTGTGATAAGTCTAGCTTATGTTCAACACAATTACATTAGAATACAAATTAAAAAATGGGTAGTAATGGAGCAGGTGAGGGCAAACAAAAGTGTGAGAGGATGGTATGAAGATTGCAGAGACAGGCGGGGTCGTATATGATACATGGATGGTCCTGAAAAAGGACGAGAAGGCAATGGAAAACCATCCTTCTCCCTGTATCCCTCTCTTCTTTTGCATACATATTGCCCCCTAGGCACTGTGAATCAAAGAAAAGCAGAAGACAAAATTGTGACATTCTGCTTAACTTGCAGTTTGAGCTTCAGTCTCCACTCTTGTCACTAAACATTAACTTATAGTAAGAATAGTACAGATAGACTTATCTGGATGTCCAAAACTTATCTGGGCATCCAAAATTCAGACTATTCCGAAATCCAGACATTTTTGTCCAAGATTTTTAAAAAACTTTCTGTAGTGTGAACACTAGGTCTTGTGCTCATTCCCACATACAGGTTGTAAATTCTGTAATGTACTCTGTGGTGTGTGCCTATACAGACATTGTCAAAAAAGAGGCCAGCAGACACTCAAATGGGTAACAGTGAAAAGAGCAAGAAGAAGCATTTCTCATTATATTTATGCAATTATTCCAAGATCCAGATAAATCTGAAATCTAGACATCTTCCTGACCCAAGCAGTCTGGATAAGGGATAATCAGCCTGTAATAATTTTCAGCCAATATTCAGATCTCACTGTGTTTTTTTTTTTAACAGTTTTTTATTTTTTTAACCACAGAAGGCATTGCCAGCAGCTAACCTGAGTTAAACACCACTTGCAACTATTCGTTCACATTCCTGCTTTTTGAAATTTCCTTCCCTCTGCTGACCATAGCACACTTCATTGCCCAAGTTATATACAGTTATCTAAGGTTTTCTTCTCTGAACATGGCAGTATTACAACCTTCTGTACATGGCAATATTACAACCTGGATAACTCCATAGCATCTCTTCTAGGTTTTAGAGATACCAGGGGAACAGGGGAAGGAACAAACCAGTGGACATGAAAAGGGCATTATAGAAGGAACACTGATGAAAAACAAGAGACATGGGACTCCTCATTAACTGAAATAGCTCTCAGGAAGGCATATACCTCTTTACCCAGTATATAATTAGTCTGTGGAACTCCTTGCCACAGGATGTGATGGTGGCATCTAGCCTATATGCCTTTAAAGGGAGATTGGACAGATTTCTAGAAGAAAAGTCCATCACACGTTACGGGCCATGGTGTGTGTGTGTGTGCAACCTTCTGATTTTAGAATTAGACTATTCCTGAATGCCAGGTGCCAAGGGAGTGGCAACAAGATGCAGGCAACTTGTTGTCTTGGGTGCAACCTGAGGCATCTGGTGGGCCACTGTGACATACAGGAAACTGTACTAGATAGCCCTTGGCCTGATCCAATGGGGCTCCTCTTATGTGCTTATGTAGTAGTATATCTTTTTTGCATGCCCAAGATTCCAGTTTCAGAATAGCTAATCCTAGCACCACTTGGAAATGTCCGGGATTGAAACTGGAATGCTGTTGCTATCAGTCAGTGGAGACAGTACTGACCTACATAGACCAACAGCTTATACAAGGCAACTTCCTATCTGAACTCCTGCAGAGGCCAGTTGATCATTGCCTTGGTACAAAGGTGGTGATGCATGGTGCAAGGCTATCCATTCAGGTAAGGCACATGGCCCCACTGCATGTCAAAATTTAGTACAGGTGGGACCTTGATATCTGCTGGTTCTGGAACTCCTTGTTGATACCAAAAAACATGCTAAATAAAAGCAGTTAAAACAAAACATGAGTCAGGCAGGCAGGTGATTAGAACTGCTGCGTTGCAGACGGCTTCTAGAAAAGCAACCCTCTTTTAGCCCCCACTCGCTGAAGATTGAAATGCAAAAGCTTCAATCACTTCTGCATTCTGTTGTTCAGTGAGCCAGGGTAAAGGGTGGGGATTGCTTTTCTCAGAGCAAGCTGCAAAATAGCAACTTTAATAGTCTGACTCCCTAGAAAAGCAGTTTTTTAGAACGTGGATGGTAGGAGAACTATTTTTCCGCCCTTCTCCATGGATCGGCAGTGGTGGTCAGTGTTGAGTCTAATCTGTGAATCAAAAATCAGAGTGTTAAAAAGTTGGACCTTTTTTGAGATTAATGTTGAGATTATGTACAATCAAGGAGGCTCTATTCACACCCTACCCACCACCCATTTTGTGGTAGAACAATTGCCCAAGCACGACTCATGCAGGTCTTACATGTGGGCAGTCCAATTTGTGATTGTGCCTATGTAACAAATCTGTGCAAGTGTGGCAATGGGTTCACCACCATGTTCCACCATACATCTAGCTAACCTGCTGGAGATGGATGGAGCTTTAACCTGCTTATGCAGATGATGGACCAGAAATTGGGCTTCTTCCCAAGTGCACTCCACTCCTTAGCCATTACAAAAGCCTGCATTGTTACAACTGGATAAGAGTTTCGTTTACTTCCGCGGGTGCCGTTTCCAGCCTTTTATTCCGGGAATTGCAATGCATAATGTGAACATAAAAGTGGCTACACTGCTGAAACTCAGCAGAACAAAAACCACTTCCAGGTCACCCTTTCAAGGGTCTCATTCATTATCAAGGGTGACATCCTGCTGTTCCTGGGGCAATCTGCCCTTGAATCGGCACAGGAAGGATTGAATGCAAGTCAAGCAGAGATGCCAGCAGGAAAGCAGAGGAAAATGAGAGCTCAGTCTGGCAGAGATTAAATTAAAATACCTGCCTTTCATCAAGTTATGTATTCAATTTGTTGAATTAAAGTTACACAGCTCATTACATGTCTCTTGGCATAATGCAGCTTAGGAGAAGCAAACTCAGCAAGGCCACAATAAGAGAACCAAAAAAAACCCGGGGTGCTCTTAGTGTTGGGTAGAAATGAGTGCATGCCTCCAAGTGGGCCAGCAGAGGCATGGGAGTTTCTTGCGCCATCACTCGCACATGGAAGGACAAGCTTCACATGGGAGGACAAGAATGTGCATATGAGTTGCCTTCCACTGCCACCTTTATGTCATCTAGCTTAGCACTATTGACACTGATTGGCAGTGGTTCTCTCAGGTTACAGACAGGGGTCTTTCTCAACTCTACTTAGAGATGCTGGGGGCAGGGGCTGAGCCCAGGAGATGCTATAAGCAATGCAGGTGCACAAGCGCTGAGCTATGGCCCCTCCCAGTACCTATAGCTGCTTAAAATCCACTGGGCTGGCTCAGCTCGTGCTCTGCAGTATTTCAAGGCTGGTGCGAACAATCATTCACCTTGTTCCTAAATAGAGATCCAGCTAAAAGGCCTTCTGTGCAACACAGCAGCCACAACATGCAGACCAATATGCCACACAGATCATACCCATTATTGCTCCAATCAAACCAAGAGAACACACTCTGGTGAAAGCTGTCTCACTAGGTGATGTGCTCATCCATGACTTGTGGATGTACGATCCCTTTCAAAAGCAACTACAGTTGGCTTTCCAAGCTGGTTCTCAATGGGGCTTACTCCATCACCAGAGATGGCATCAGAAGGTCAGGTAGGGCAGTAGTCAAGTGCCCAAGCTAATCAGGGTAATGGCTAGGCCAGGCCACCCCTAGAGATGTCAATGCTAGTGGCAGTAACAGCATCCAATGCACTGTGAAGGGACAGGTGGGTCATCCTGGTGGCCCAGTCTAGGGACTAGCACTGCTCATCCCGCTGGACTGTATATGTAGGACTAATCCATAATTAGTTGGTATTTGGTAATTGGTAAACAGTAATTGGTATGTTGTTGAGGGCTTTAATGCTACAAAGGGCATCTAGGACAGAAGACACCAGGCACATGTGTCTGAAAGGAACAGGACAACGTTCAAAGCAAAGTCAGTGATTAAGAAGAGGACAATACATGAACCCATAACTTCACTTCAAATCTGACCACTACGAAGCTATATTTCACTTACACTATATTTGCAAGATGAGAATAAGTAAGTACTGAATGTACAATGCACACAGTTCTCAAAACAGATCATTGCTGAAAGATTGTCTTACGACACTCAGGAAGTTAGAAGATGGCCTTCTCATGCTTTTTTTTCCTCGTGCAGGAGGGTTAGTCTCATTTTCTAAGTACACAATTGAGACCCACACCGATTCCTCTGTATGTTAACGGTTCAGTTCTTGTTGCCGCTCTCTGCGGCTCTCCCCTGAGTTTCATTAGCTTATCACCCAGCAAATGCAGTTCCACATCCCTGTGTTCTTTCTTGTAACTCTGCTGGTAAATTTAATGCTTATTGCCTAATCACATTCCTCTCAACAGGTAAGGAAGAATAAAACAGCTGGGGGAAAATGGCAAAATACTGTGCATTTTCTGGTAGGTAAGCAAACTGGCTCCAAAGTTTACAATCTGCTACTCCCACAACTCTCAGACAAAGCAGGAAGGAAGGCGACCTGAATCATTTGTTCAACAAGCAGAAGTTAGTGGGAACTGATGAATCCCAGTCTATCAGGAAGGAGAACAGGTAGCACAAGGGACAGGTCGGCATGATATTTATCTTGCACTATTTTGTACTCTGCAAATGAGTGACATGAAGAGCATATTCTTTCATGGGAAAGGACTGGGAGTTAACCTAGCACGAAAGCCTTGCTGCTTGAAATCTCCAAGCAGCGCCAGTCTGGCTTCAGTGACTTTGCCAGGAACTGCTTTCTACTAAGATTTGATACTGGCTGGAAAGTCATTTTTCTTTTTCCAAGAAGCCGAATTCTATACCCAGTAGCATATACTGTTATTTTTCTCTGATGTGCAAGCCCATGTAATGTTGTCAAAACTGTGCATAATTAATATGGTAACAGTATTATTAATATGGTAACAGTATTATAATTATTAATAATATTAATTAATATTAATTATTAATAAAAATAAAATATACCACTTTTAACTATTGGTAGCTTCTTCCTTACAACTAGAAGCACCCCCTGGTATCTGCAGGGGGGGGAAGTTTCCTGCTGCTTCCACAAATACACGCAATCATGGGTAGCAGTGAACCCTACTCAAATCCCCCCCCCACAGTGCTCATGACTCACCTCTGTTTGTTTGAAAAGTCTTTGCAAAGGGAAGGATCTTTTGTTTCTGCTTTGCTGCAGAATGCTGAGGAACAAAAGCAGACCCCGAGATTGAAAGACTCACAGCAGCTAGACTAACACTACAGGAGGCGACACAGAGAACACTAACAGGAAGTGGGTAGCAGAGAAAACAGACAGGCACAGAATGCAAGATGCCCCTTCCTGTTAATTGCAAAAGCCCATTGAAAAAGAATCAGACTTCTGATTGAGCCTAAATGGGATTGCACAGTTAGAAATGCATAATCAGTCAGGAACGTTTGGTATGTAAAATTGTTCTGCCCTGGAGCCAGCCTAACTGTGAAGAGGAGGGAAGCAGCATGTTTGGGCAACAAATTCATGTAGGACACCCACCATGAATTCTAAGCTATATGATAGGTATCAGTTTGAGCGAGAGCAGTAATGTGCCTTGCTATGGAGTCCGCTATATAGAATAATTGACTTCCTTAATACACGGCACAAAAATCATCACGACTCTTGCTTCTCTGAGTGATCATCCACCACCCCGCCAAGCCACTTAGTTGGAACACTAATCTGCAACATTGTTAATGTAGGTTTTGAGAATCAAATCACTGTAATGGACAATAAATAAATAAGTAAACAACCAGAGGCGGCACATGATTACATTGCCACACTCAATTCCTAAAAGACCAATACAGAAGTGGCTGTAATGGCACTACAGATGATCATTTATAATGTAGAAGTCGGTGGAGGGCAAAAGCCACTTCACATGTCACAACAGAAGGATGTGCCAGTTACAAGTGAGGGGCTTGGGAAAGAGGGGATAAGATCCTTGCACAAGTTGCTGCCGCTGGGATCTGCCTTACCTCTTTACCCTGAAACGCTCCATCCCCACCCATAACAACCTACTGGCATCTGCGGAGGTTTTGGAAGCAGCTGTTGCAGACACTGTACCAGTGCCCATTTGCGGCAGCAGTCCAGAAGTAAATGATGGCGGCCTGGCTTTTGCACCACTTTAAAGCACTGGCAATAGGATTGGGGCCTAAGACACCAAAGAATAGATCCACATTGCCTACAATTGGCGGAAGAGACTATCTGTTTCTTAGGGAGCCGTGTGTGTGTGTGTGTGTGTGTGTGTGTCCGTCCTATATTGGTCCAATTGGCTTTAGGCCAGCCCTGACAGGGCAGACTGGGTCCCATAGACCCAATTGGTCCAATTGACTTCAAGCCAATCCTGACTGGGCAAACTGGGTCTCATATACCCAATTGGTGCAATTGGCTTTAAGCTAGCCCTGACTGGGGAGTCTGTTCCACTCCCCTCAGGGATGGAAAATATTCATGTCCATCATCAGGCATCTATAAAAAAAAAGGTGTGCTTGGGAAAAATCTACCAATCAAGTTAGGCCTATTAAGACAGGTGGCTTCTGCCCCAGAGGAGCTGGGGATGTCTTCACACTTTGCACAGTGTTGGTAGAACAGTGTCTCTCAAATTGTGGGGCCCACTAGGTGGGTTGTGAGCTAATTTCAAGTGGGTCGCGTAACACCTAGCACAGCCATCATTGAAAATATGGGACAATGGCACACTGGAAAGGGGGAGGGCTGTGTGGTTATTTTGCCTGTGTCAAGGTTCTAAATGAGCCTTTTTCGTTTCTGATTCACTTTGCTATTGGCAAATGGCTGAGAAATAATCCAACTGATTGCTGTATTCTCAGGAAAGCAGCGGGCTCTGGTGTCACAATGACAGCACTGCCAGCTATGACATCACTTCCGGTGGGTCCTGAACAGATGGCCGTTCTAAAAAGTGGGCCCTGGTGATAAAACATGTGAGAACCACTGTGGGAGAAAATTCCAATGCAAAAACGTCAATCTGGGGTGGACCCAGACTGCTGGCAAACACTATTTTCCCCTGCTCCCTCTTCCACCTGCCTGTTGATTGCAAATGAACGCTTGGTTCCTCTTCACCACTTGCAACCTTGTTCGTGCATTTTTCACCCCTAATAAGCACTATTTCATGATGGCAAGTGAACACTTTTTCCGGCTCGACAAGATCAATACCTGTCTGAAAGGATTTGCTCACCAAAGAGGTGACGCTCTTGCTCCTTCTCCCCAATGAACTTTTGCTCTGCTCTTCACATTTCCTTCGTGTTGCCTTAGATTCCTCTTCCTCTGTTTCCTGGATGCTGCTTGTCTCTGCAGGGATTGTTTAAAAAAAGGAAGAAAAGAGAGGGAGGGAGGAAGAGCCCTGCAAAGTCTTTCGGTGTCTAATTAAAAGATTCTGCCAGCTGCAAAACAGAGAGGTAAAATTACAGTGAAGATTTACATTCTGGAAGCAAACATGTTTCAATGTTTGTTTACTAGCAGCTGAAAGGAATCCTGGAGGCAATGATCAAACAGCAAAAGGCAGCACTGTGGTGTGTGTGTGTGTGTGAGAGAGAGAGAGAGAGGGGGGTAGGAGGGCAAACTGGAAGACAGGCCTGCCAATATATTCTGCAAAGAGGGGTTCAGATGAGGTTGTATCCTGAATTCTGTGCAGGAGAAGCCTCCGTGGGATTAGCAAGTGATTTGACTGTGCCCAGATCACCCGCAATGAGCTGTAGGGGCGATATTTGCCTGCAGTTTGAATATGTTTATCACAGGCCTGGCTGACCACTGATTCAGCCATCTAGCCTTCCTCTTCCTCATGTGCAGTGGACACCTCAAATGCTGAACCTTTTTTTTTATTTATTTAAATGGAGACAATTCATACTGTTAAAGTGACTGGAAAACCTGTACCGTACTCTTGTGCCAGTGTCACCCAAGCTTTTCTTTCATCTGGCGCAACAGTTCCAAAGACAGCCATGCGCATTTGCAAAATCATGCAAAAGCCATGCAAAATCAGGACCTTGGGATTTTGGCTCAGCAACTCCTGCTACCCTGATGCATACGTTCAGCTGGTGCTGATGTGCTGGAAGAGCACCAAGGAAGATCAGTGTAAGCATCATTCCCTTTGCAGCATGAGCTGTCTTCGGTCCCATCCTGCCCTCCTGTACATACAGGAAATGCATGAAGGGGAAAACAGGAGTGTATTGGCTAGCCACGCCCCTGGGCCTCTCACACTGCCTTGCACAATGACCAGGCCCCCAATGGTTCTCAAACTTTTTAGCACCGGGGCCCACTGTTTATAATGACAATCTGTCTGGGACTCACCAGAAGTGCTGTCATTGTGACATCAGAGCCTGCTGCCTTCCTGAGAATCAGTTGGGTTTTTTTCTCAGCCACTTTCCAATAGCAAAGTGAATCGGAAAGAAAAAACCCTACTTACAACCTTGTCACGAGCAAAACAACCACACAGCCCTCCCCGCTTTCCAGCAACCCATTTTCCCATATTTTCAATATTGCTGTTCTAGGTGCTTTGCGACCCAGCTGGAATTGGCTGCCGACCCACTGGTGGGTCCCGACCCACAGTTTGGGAGCCACTGCTATACACCATTGTAGCTCATTTTGCAATATATGCCTATATACCTGTTGAAGCAAATTGCAGCTATTCAGGACCCCAGTTTGGATCAGGACCAGGGGGAAGCCAAGGAGCATTAACACCTGCTGCAGTCCTGATTGGGTCCCCCCCTCCATGAGTAGTATTTTCAAGGAGGGGATTGACTGACTGGCATCAATGACTGGCAGTTTCCCAAGATTCCTCTTCTTTTACTCTCCCTCCTTAGGAAACAGGGTCCACATTACTGGATCACTTTTGGAGATCGCCTAGTTTGAAACGTCAGCTCCTTCTTGATTTGTCCTTCTCTCCATTTCATGCCCGCCTCGGGAGGCTGGCGTTCGTACTTGAAATGAAATGGAGACCTTGGCTGTTCTCTCTTACATAAGAAATGCATTAATTAATTCACTCTGTGCAGATTTCTTGTGGCAGTTACCCTTTTCATCTCAAGCAACTGTGCAGATTGCGGTAATGAGGAAAAAGACGCCATGCCCTGTGGATGAGCAGGAAGATGATAGTTCAGAAACGCCCAGGACAAATAGGACCACGTGTACCGTATTGCAACTGCTGGGCTTGAGCAGATAGCACCATGCTCGGAAGGCACAGTTCACAAGACAGTTCCTGTGCCCAAGCCCCCGTGAGTAGACGGGAGCCAGGCCCAGCCTACAGTTTGAGTGATTTGAACCTGTAATGGTTCGATGGCACCGTTACTGAGGTGGCAAAACCAGAAGCTTTTTTGAAGCTGGGACTCTTGCACTGTGTAATGTGGACGGGATGCCAGCTCATCCGTAGCCTCAGGCAGCAAGGCCAAGCTGGCCCAGAAGGGGGCTGTCCAAGAAAATGGCCATATTGTTCATATAAGAGCCCTGCTGGATCAGGCCAAAGGCCCACTGAGTTCAGCTTCCTGTATCTCACAGTGGCCCACCAGATGCCTCCCACTCCTTTCCCAGTATCCGCTGGGGTTCCATTACAGACCCCACCGTGGATACCTGAAACCATGGGTATTGGGGACGCCTTTTTAAAGATAGGGAAACATCAGTGGTTTTGCTGCATAAGGTTAAAAAAGATGATTTGTTTAATGTTCCCTTTTTAATAAGCGTCCCAGTATCCATGGTATCAGTGGGTAACTGAAACCATGGATAATGAATCAGTGGATACCAAATCAGTGGATACCAGGGCATGCCTGTATATTATGCAAGCTATTCCACGAGTGACTAATCACAGACCAAGTGACATCCTGTGGCCACTCCCTTGCATCTGGCATTCTGAGGCAGGCTACTTCTAAAACCAGGATGAGGCTTATACCCATCAAGACAAGTAATGCCACACTTGTTTTGCGCAGCTTGGGAGGTGGTGTAGTGTCGTGGCTGAGAGACTGGACCTGTACTGTAGGACTTCTTCATTTGATTCCTCTGTCATGAAAGCACAAAGTTGCCTTATGCAAGACCCTCAGCTTCTCAGCTCCAATACAGTCAAATAAAACGTTTTACAGGATCCTTCAGGGCTGTCCCAAAACCTCCTGAGGCCTAAGGAGGGCTGCCAATGCTCGCCCCTTTCTCCAATTATGTGCCAGCCATTTCTCCTCCTGTCTCCAATGCTTTGTTCCACATTTCCTCATCCTCTCTGTCCCTGTCTTCCTTTTCCAAACCAGGGAGTGGAAGGAGGAGAAGAAACAATGAAGGCAAGTAGGAAGATAGGCACCCTCCACCGACCGCTGCCTGAGGGGCCCGCTTCAGTTGGCCTCACGGAAGGCCCGCTTCAGTTGGCCTCACGGAAGGCCCGCTTCAGTTGGCCTGATTGAAGGCCCGCTTCAGTTGGCCTCACAGAAGGCCTGCCCAGGTGCCGTTGTCAGAATTAAAGCAAAATAAGAAATGTGACGCTTTTTGCCTGCTTGGAAAGCGCTGTACAAACACTTGGTAGTATTGCTTCTGTAGGCCTCGTAGAGAAGCACTTCTTGGTAAACTGCACCCAACGTAAATAGTTCTGACTTTTGAATGAATGTATTTACACGTTGATGTGCAGTAACTTTTTTTTTTTCCTTTTCCACAAAAAAATGTTGTGCGTGTTAAATTATTTATAAGCCATTAAACCATCCACAGTATTAACACTGGAAGGTGGGGGGTAATGAAAACATAGATTACAGCCCAAATAGACTGTGCATCATCAGGCTATTCCAGCCCTAATGGGATATTTTTAGTAGGGGGTAAGATAATAAAACCTCTCTGTATACGCGCCTTTTTCTAGTTGTCATTTGAGGAGCAAAGATTCCCGGCTTTTCCATGCAGACTCTGGAAAGAAAGGCAAAGAAATCAGCTGCCATTTTCTGCATCTTTAAGGCCTGTCAAAACCTGCGGCTTACAGAGCTTCTTCAGGATGTGGTCCATTTTCAGCCCTCTCAGCATGTCAACGTGTCCCATTCTCTGCAATGACATTTAAAGCAAACGGTGCAAAAAGCAGAAATGGGAAAAATAAACAGTGAACCAAGCGGCATTCAGAAGCACTTCGATGATGTCTTATAAAGAGGGAGGCTGGTCCTTGAGCGCTTGACTGCCTTGTCTGGTACCCAAGAACATAAGAAGAGCTCTGTTGGATCAGGCAAAAGGCCCATTTAGTTCAGCATCCTGTATCCATCAGTGGCCCACCAGTTGCCTCTGGGAAGCCCACAAGCAGAGGATAGGCAGCATCATTCTCTCCAACCGATTTCCCCTGCACCTCTGAGGTAGGCTCCCTCCAACTTGGAGGGAGATAAAATGGAGCCAACATGACTAGTAGCCATTGAGAGAAGTGTGCATTAATTGATCTAATTCCAATGGTGTATCGGGGGGGGGAAGGGTGAAAATGCCCCAGGTGCCAGGCTGGAAAAGCTGGGTGGCACCACCTGCTCCTCTGTTAAAAAAAAAAAAAAAACCAAATTGGAGGAGAGCTGCCCCCACCTGCTGCCAGCTCCCCCAGGAGGGCCAGAAGGCGTTTGTAAATGTTACCTCTGGTTTTTGGCTGAAAACCGTGACATTTAAATGCCTTGTGGTACATGGCCTCTCTGCCCCTCAGAATACCTCCAGAGGAAGGCAACAGCCATGGAAGGGTGGCACCCTGGTGTCCTCAGGTACGACCCCCCTCCCTGGAATGCCACTGTCTAATCCTCCTTCAAGCAATAAATTGTCCTTTGTCCGGTCATCCGAAATTCAGACTATTCCAAAAGCCAGACATTTTTCTCCAAGGTTTGTTTTAAATACGGAAAGCTGCCAAGTGCAGAGCAAGAGGAGCTCTCATGAAGTGTGCCCAGAGGAAGTGTGAATGCAGCGTGAATACAAGGAGCGCTTGTGTCGAGTTTCTGCACAGTGAGCACTAGAATGTCTTGTGCTCATTCCCATGTACAATGGAGGGACAGGCTATATGTTCTACGCTCTGTGGTCTGTAACTGTACAAACATTGAAAAATGCCAAAGAGGCCACCCAAATGGGCAACAGTGCAAAAAGTAAGAGGAAGCATATTTATATGCTTTATATCCTTATATTTATGCAATTATACCAAAATCCAGACAAATTGGAAATCCAGGCATCCTTCCATCCCAAGCAGTCCGGATAAGGGATACGCAACCTGTAGTAGCCATCACCATGTCCCGCAGTAGCAAATTTCGAACAGGGAGATATGGGTTGGCCAGAGGCGGATCTACAGGGAGGGCAAAGCTCTAAGCGTTGCAAGGAGCCTTACCCTGTCATGTCAATCCCTCCTCTCCCTTGCTGCTGTAGCCAGTAAGCAACGCCAAGAAGTTGCTGTTCCCTGTGAGGATTGGCTAAAACGGTGCAGGAGAGGAGTGATTTCCACTGCAAGGTAAGGCTTCCTGCAAAACTTAGAGCTTTGCCCTCCCTTAGATCTGCCTCTGGGGTTGGCTGCCTTGTTCTAAATGAGAACCATCTGATGGCTCCTGGAGAATATTGTGCCACGGGATGGCTCATTAGTTGTCTAATTAACTTTGTGGGAATTTAGCAGCGGCATTTGGTTTGGGTGATTTTGACTCTGTAATTTGTAGTAAACGTCCTGTGGCTGCACACCCACTGCCCCTATCCAGAACGGCCACCCTTTATGGCTGTGTATTCAGTGGGAGGAGTGCAAAAGAGAGACCACATGAATATCTCCGGACGTGTTTAAACTCTCCTTGTGAGCAGGATCAATGCAAGTTGAATGCCTGTGACATCTTAGCGGAGGTCTTCTTTTGTCACAGCCATCTCACCATGAGCTAAAGCAGTGTTATTCAAACTGCGGGTTGGGACCCACTTGGTGGGTTGCGACCAGTGGTGTCATCTACTCCCCAGTAGACGGTTCGCTGGGCGGGAGTAGGGAGTGATTGACAGTCCATCGATTCACTTCCGGTTTCTTTGCGCGCCCCGCACGGCTTTCCCTCGCCTCGGAGGGGGCGCCTGCTCACCGTGGGGGATGGGTGGGGGGTGCGCCGGGTGCCTGGGCGAGCAGGCGCCCCCTCCGAGGCGAGGGAAAGCCGCACGGGGTGCGCGAAGAAACCGGAAGTGAATCGACGGACTGTCAATCACTCCCTACTCCCGCCCAGCGAACCGTCTACTGGGGAGTAGATGACACCACTGGTCGCGACCTGATGTCAGGTAGGTCGCAGAAAGCTGGGAGCAGCCATCTTGGAAACTGAAGACCTTATTCTTGTTATGTTCCTTTTGTGAGTGTTAATAGTTTGAATTTACCAGTGAGGGTTTTTTTTTAATTTTGTTTTTAGTTCAGTGCTTTTACATCGTATTTTGTCCTAATCTTGCTTTCTGTCAGGGATGTGTCATAGTTGTGCAATTGCTGCAGTCCAAGAATGCCAATTTGCATTTCAGGAGCAAATTGGCATTCTGTTGAATGACAGCACTTCCTGCTTGATGATGTCACTTCCTGCCACAACATCACTTCCAAGTCAATGACATCATTTCCAGTGGGTCCCGACATGAGTGCCATTCTAAAAAGTGGGGCCCAGTCTAAAAAGTTTGAATACCACTGAGCTAAAGAAGTGGTGGCGCAGCGAGTTAATCCGCTGTTGCTGGGCTTTCAACCGCAAGGTTGGGAGTTCGAGACTGCGTGACGGAGTGAGCTCCCGTTATTTGTCCCAGCTCCTGCCAACCTAGCAGTTCGAAAGCACCTAAAATGCAAGTAGATAAATAGGGACCACTTCGGTGGGAAGGTAATGGCGTTTCGTGCGCTACGGCGTAGAATCATGCTGGCCACATGATCGGACAAAAACGCGGCTCTACAGGCTTTGAAACAGAGATGAGCACCGCCCCCTACAGTCGGTCACGACTAGACCATTCAGTCGTGGGGAAACCTTTACCTTTAAAGAAGTGAAGGAAACATTGACATGCAGGCTAGCGAGCAGAGTCTCTAGCAAAAGCTCAGATGTAGTCTGAATTAGGTCTTGACATTTCTCTGAAGTTGGCCAGGCGGGAAAATTTGCTTTCCTTTCAAGCAAAGGAGCCAGAGTTTCGACAATGATGGAAGCACATCATCACCAAACTTGTGGCTTGCTGAACTCCTGGAAGTGGCTGGGCAGCCACTTCCTAGCAATGTTGAATTAATGTGATAATCTGTAATGTGATCTTCATTATGTCTTCATTGTCTTCATTATGTCCTGTAGTGATAGCATTAAGCCTCATTACAAATTCTAACTCACCTGATTCCTACTCTATCTTTGAAATTTTTTCTGTAGCAGAATATTCTAGAACTGTGGTTCTCAAATGTTTTAGCACCAGGACCCACTTTTTAGAATGGCAGTCTGTCTGGAAACCGCCAGAAGTGATGTCACGGCCGCACATAACATCATTGTGAGGCCAAAGCTTCCTTTTTTCCTGAAAATACAGCAATAAGTTGAGTTATTTCTTAGCCATTTTCCAATCACAATGTGATTCAGAAAGAAAAAAGCATCCTTTCAACCTTGACACAAGCAAAAAAAATTACACAGCCCTCCCCCTTTCCAGTATCCCATCTTCCTATATCTTCAATATGGCTGCTCTAGGTGCTTCACGGCCCACCTGAATTTGGCTTGTGACCCACTGATGGGTCCCAACCCACAGTTTGGGAACCACTGTTCTAGAAAATTATGTCCTCCCATTGGACTAGTCACACTGAATGTAACCTAGAGATAAAACATCTCAATATTTCATGATTTTTTAAATTGACATTGTAAGCCACCTTAATTGGGGTAGAAAGGCAATATTTATAAATATTTAATAAACGGTTTAACAACTGTCCAGGTGCCTGCATTCCTCGCCCCCCCCCCACTTCTCAAAGCAGCAAATCAACATATTTCAAGCATTTTCATTGGAGAGAAACAAATTCTCAACATTCAGTAGCATACAGGCACACACACTGTCTGTGTCCATTATAATTCCAAGGTGACTGCATTTTTAGTGTAGCATATGCCTTGTACCCAGGGTACTATTACAACCCCTGTCACTTGTCTCAGATTTTCACTGGTAATTAATTGATACTGCTGTTTTTTATACTATATTAGCCTGTCATTAAAACATGTAATTCAGTGAAGAGTTGTATCAAAGGATAGAGTTTCAGCTCATTCATTTTCTTCCACTGCACTTGGAAGTCCTCTGAGCAGCTCCTGGTTCATGGCCTTGTTTCGGAAGGGTCACCTGCTCTTGGAATAGAGCTTGGTTCAGGAGTGTAGCCTCAAAATTAAAGGAAGGAAAGGCCAAGCATCTTACAGGCCTCGCATCAAACTCAGCTTATTTTCTTTGGTGAGAACTGGAGGCTTATGTAAGGGAAGACAAATTAGAAAACTAAACTTTTAAACAAAACAAAACAAAATCAATACGACAGCAAGTGTTCGCCATCAGAAAATGAAGATTAAATGAAAACGAGGCAAGGACAACCACAGATTAGATAGCCGAACAGAGCAAATGTGCTGGATTGTTGGGGTCACATGGGGTCAAAATTTCAGTGTTTCAGAAAACGGTGAGCACAAATAGAACTTGAGTGAGGGCGCAATCCTCACCTGGAGTTAGGCTGGCAGAAGGCACTTGTGCCGACCCAGGAGTGTTGCAAACGCACTGTAAAGCGTGTTCCGGCCAATTCAGAGCATGGATGTGTGCCAGCCTCCCTGACTCCAAGAGTGGTCCAAATGCACTTCACAGTGCATTTGTGACACTCCTGGGCTGGCACAAGTAACTTGTGCCCAGAGCCATATCCGGCTTGCAGCATTCCAGGGGCAGAGCGATGTCACTAGACCCTTGGCATCTCCGCCACGCCCCCTACATAACCCAACCACACGCCTCCGTGCCCAGATTTGTTCCATTTGGGACCATGGCACCCTCTGCTTGTGCTGACTTAACTCCAGGGTAGGATTGCGCCCTGAGGGCCCAATGCTACAGGCCCTATCGCTGGTGGTACACATGCACCACAGCTAAAAGTGTTGCAGACATGCTGCAAAGCATGTTGGGGACACGTTACCGCCTGTGCTGGGGCAGCGCTCACTCTGCGCCAGGACCCAACACGAGCTGGCAGCCAGCCGATGCTCCAGCAGTGCTGGATGGCGGTAAGCCTGTTTGGGGTGGGGGAGTGTCGCCCCAGACAGGACCAGGACAAGCGCAGCCGGGGGGGGGGCCTTGTCTGGGATGACCCCGGGAGACACCCGTGTACAGGGAAGGGGCGAGGCGATGAGACCGTGCCAGCCTCAGAAAGCCGGGGACCCTCAAATCCAGGGAGAAACAGGGCCTATTCCGGCATCTGGCTGAGAAGGCAGGTGCAGGAGCCAGCCCCACGCCCTACACCGGTGCAAGGGAAGGCCATAAAGGAAGGCTCGGGGTCTTATCTCTGGTGGTGGTTCGGGCAGCTGGACACAGGGCTGCTTGCTTCACCACCAGCAAAACAGTGGGCAACGAGGCTTTCCCCTGGGGAAAGGGAAGACTGTTCCCTTACTCTGAGGAGCCTACGTGCCTGCCTGGCTCCTGCTGGATGCAGCAGTTGCCATTTTGGGACTGCTGCTCCCACGGGAGATGGGTAAGAACATAAGAAGAACATAAGAAGAGCCCTGCTGGACCAGGCCATAGGCCCATCCAGTCCAGCTTCCTGTTTCTCACTCTGGCCTCAGGCAGCACACAAGACAATAAGATGCCTGCATCCTGTTGCCACTCCTTTGCACGTGGGTAGTTCTGAATTGGGCTCTGAAAGCACCATCACCAGTGGAAGAACATCAAATAAATCCAGAGTTTTGAATGTGAAGGACACAAAGAGCATGTGAGTATCTTTTATGGTAAGTCATTTTTTGAATAATTAAAGAAAATCACCTCAGCCACATTTGTTTGTAAAATGCTCTCTTTTATCAAAGCTGAGGCCACAAAACAGCATCACCTTTTACCTTTTCTAAATCCTCATTCCAAGCTCTGACCTGAAAATTGGTCTGCCGGTGAACACTCATTTCTGTTCCAACCACCTGATTATGAGAGGTGCTTTCAAAACAGTTGTGGGAAATGCTGGAAGCTGATAACATTTTTACATTTGCACCTGGGCAGGAGGTCTCAGCAACGCAAATCGATGAGGTGCAGAATCAAGTCAGGCAGGCCAAAAACCGGATTCTTGGAAGCTTTAATTTTGCTCTGAATCTTATCAAATGTTTGTCGCAACTCTTTGGGACAACGCTTCCATGCAGTTATCCTTCATAACTCTCATTTAATTAGGCGGGTTATTATATTTAGTGTGGCGCTTATAGCATCTAGTCCTCTGTTTTGTTTGACTTTGGTGGCTCATAGCATTTCATTTGCCAAATCAAATATTGACAAAGGCAATATTGTTATTTGAAACAAAATGTCTAACGCAGACAAGCCCTCATCAAGGTCATTTAAAGTTTTGCTTTCAAGCCCTCAACTTCATTCTGAAACCTTTTAATTTTCCCCTCACTTTATCAAGAACTGGGTTGTTCACTCCGCAAACAGGTTTATAGAAATTGGTTCTGAAGTTGAAAGGCCAGAGCGTGTTGCGAAACTGCTTCAGACAGTGTCAAGAACATAAATGAAACTTTCAGCAGTACACATGTATGCAATGTTAAGATAGATTATTTTGAGGCTGGAATAAAAACCATGCAAAATTAATATCCCCAAATGTGCTAATTCCCACTAGCCTCCTTCTCCAGATCATACGCAGATATATTTTCTACTGCAGTTTATGGAAAGTTGAGAATTCTCTTGTCTATCCATGTTGGAGACCATGTTGGCGAATATTGTCGTGCTGACTATGTAGTGATTCTTAGAGGTGCTGCACACAAATACACAACAGGATCGAGCTGTCATTGGAGTCATAGTGTTGTCAGTTTTGCTTCCTTTAATGGTGCAGTTTCATATTATGGCAAAAGATGCTTGAATTTGCAAAAGGCAAATTGGCCGATGCTGTTGGTATCATCATGGTTTCCTGACTTCAAAGAAGAAAGAAGAGCATAAGAGGTTGATGGCATCTTAGTAGTATTTAGCATTAGCTCTGTTTACAAATATAGAAATGGAGGCAAAAAGCATATACCAATCTGTGACATTGCTTCAGATTCCCATAGAGGAGGCCCTGCAGCTTTTAAGATCTTTGGCGCTCCTAATTCTCTGTCCACACACATATACCCAAGGGTAACCTTCTTCAAGTGTTGATAGGTAATGTTCAAGACAAAATCCAGGTATCTCCTGGGGTCGTGCTGAAGAAACATTGAGCATTCATTGACATCAAGCCATCCTTCTCAATCATAAAGCCAGATAATAGGGCCAAACTCTGCAGAGTAGTAGGAAAAAACGAGATAACCTTTCACTTCCAGTCTTCGATAACTCCACACTGCTTCCATTCTTCAACCAGAATTAGGCCAATTACCCTGCGGTTTTTCCTGATTTGACATTTTGGGTACTGTCGGTGTAGATCTGCTCTGGCAGTGTTGGGATTATTTCCTTTTACCCCATTTGCACTGAACAGGAAGCTGTCACTTTTGTACGTTGAAAAATCTACCATTAGTGACTCCATTATCTTTTCTGCTACGTTTATTTTTCCTGGGCTTGAACCGCCTGCACTGATCAACATGGACGTCCACAATTATTGTGATATTACCGGCACAAGTCTGTGTGAACCCACTGAGGCTGCTGGGGCTTACCCAGGGACAAGGGGACACATTTCCCCTTACCCTGAGGAGACCTCCAGCAGCCAAAAATCCCCTGCAGGATGCAGGGTAGCCTGGGATGGTGCTGCTGCATTGCGACATGGGGATTTAGGGAGGATTGGGCTGCCATTCATTTGCAAATATACAAATGCAACCTTTTCATCTCATGACACTTTTCCCATCTTTTCTCCTAAGGAAACTCTCATCAAATCCATATTAATTGCAAGACCAATGGGCTGAATTCAGCGTAAACTGCCCACTTCAAAGAATATCTAAATCTGAATACGAAACTCACTCAGGGCGCAATCCTAACCTGGAGTTAGGCCAGCACAGTTAGGCCAGCAAAATTTGGCAGGCACCACGGCCACTGAAAAGCATGTTTGGACCATGCTCGGAGTCAGCGAGGATGGAGCACATCTGTGTGCTGGCTTCGCTGACTCCAAGAGTGGTCCAAACATACCTTACGGTGTCCCTTGTGCTGGCCTAACTGTGCCAGCCTAACTCCAGGTTAGGATTGCGCCCTCAGAATCTCCTCCTTTATTTTATGCTTTGAGAGCTACCTCAGAAAGTGATTATTAGTAGCATTAGTAGCATCATAGTAACCCTTCATATATTATTTCATGCGTATCATATTGCATGTAATCATACATATGTTACATCATACTAGTATGCAAATACATACTAATATGCGCATAATGATAATGCGTGGGGGGGGGATCAGTAGGATTGGGAAGCCCAACTGGTGCTCTGTGAGATGCCTCGTGAGAGGGAAAGGCAGCTGGCAGCTTGACGTAACACAGAGACAGAGGCTGCATTCAGACAATGCACCCAGTGGCATCCCTATAGGTGGGTGGAGCTCTAAGTTTTGCAAGGAGCCTTACCTTGTCATGGAAATCACCCCTTTCCCGCACCACTTTAGCCAATCCTCAGGAGAAAAGCAACGTCTTGGCATCGCTTACTGGCTACAGGGGCAAGAGAGAGGAGTGATTTACACGGGAGGATAAGGCTCCTTGCAAAACTTAGAGCTCCACCCCCCACTGTAGGGACACCACTGAATGCACCCAATTGTGAACAGGCAGTGGGCTCCTGTGCTCCGCCCTTCCTCCTTATTCCTCATCCTCTTGAGCTAAGGGCTTAATTCATTACTTCCGGTTTTATACAAATCATAACTTGCTATTATGTGCAACTCAGGAAACTACGATTTGACTGAACCCCCAAACCAGGATCCAGTTGTGATTTACGGTCCTGATTCAGATGTCATAGTGACTTATTGATAACAACAGGAAGCAAGTCCCGCCTGCATGTAGAGGTGAGAAAGCAGTGTGTCCAAAGTATGTCCGGATCTTTTCATTTCAACCACTGATGATCAGATGAAGAGCTGAGAATTTTGGGACGGCATTCACTGAAACGGAAGCATCTGCAGGGTGCTGGTGTTCTGTTGGGACCCTGATTCAGGATGAACTGGTGCACCGGCTGCTATTGCAGTCCGCTTGCTGCCACTGTGCTCGTAAATCAAACAGAGATCCTGGAAGACTCCAGTGTTCTCTAACAAAAGGAAATGAACCCTATAGCACTGCTCCGGGACTTGTCACCGCTCAGGGAAGTGGGTGGCGCATAACAAGACAGTTAGCGGTTACATTCCCGACAGAGTTGTGCACATGAAAGCCATATTCTTCTTGCCCCCTTCAAAAAATGTGTGCCATTCAATCAACCCCTCTATTAGCCCTTGGCCTTTGGTCACATGTCATCAGCTTATAGATAAAGAGCACATAATTACACACTTATCTCCCAGGCAAAAATAATAACGCCATCCAATTTTTCCCGACAGATTCGCAAGCTGCCCCATTTCACAGCCTGCATCGAAGCAAGGAGAAGGTTTTTGGAGGAGAGCAAAAAGGCGACGGCTGACTCTTTTGCTACATAAAAAGATGCCGGGGTAAATTGGCACAATTCGCCAATAGTCACTTAATAAAGGCAGGAAAGATAAAATAATGCATCTTGTAATTAATATTTTAATTTACTGAGAAAGGAGCTACATAATGATTAAGCCTTCCTACCCCTCTCTGATAATAATGAAGCCAGACAATCTCAAGAGAAGCTGTGCTGCCAGAAATTTAATGTCGTTGATTCAGACCATGTTTCCAGGGCCTTGTGGCCCTGTTTTAAAACAAAGCTAAGACTGAGGGCACAATCCTAACCTGGAGTTAGGCCGGCACAGTTAGGCCAGCAAAGTTTGGCCCGCACCAGGGCCACCATAAAGCACATTTGGACCACTCTCCCAGCACAATCCTATAACCCCTCTTAGCACCAGTGCTGCGCTCTTGCGCCAGCCAAACGCTGTGGCAAACGTGCTGTAAAGCGCATCCACGTCGGCGCTATGGCGCTCGGCCTGCCCAACTGGGAGCGCCAATGCTTGGGCTCCAGCGCAAGTGGGTAGGGCCAACGCTTGGGTAGCGCCGCAACTGCCAGCAGCGCCAACCATGCGCCAGTCGAGCGCTGGCATTGCTCAGGCGGCGCAGGGTCTCCGCAAGGGCGTTCCAGAGGCGTTCCGGGGGCGTAACTGGGAGGCGCAGTGGGGGGAGATGGGGGTTGTGATGCAGGATGGCCATAGTACCAAATCCTGTTCTTGGCCAGGGCGGCCCCAATTTGGGCTGCTCCTGCCCACGTTCCTCTGAGCCTGCAAAACAGCAGGCGCAGATCCGAGCAGCCCCATAGGGGTGACTGGGGTTTACGAGGGTGCAAGGGAAAACCTCCCTTTGTCCTGCACGTTGCTGTTGCCACCGCCTAATGGGCCTTGGGATATGGCCTTGCTATGTCGGTCTTACTAGGCCGGCATAGTGTAGGATTGCGCTCCCAGGGCACAAAGTTTGGCCAGCACAAGGGACACTGTAAAGTATGTTTGGACCACTCTCCAGCACACAGGCATGAGCCATCCTCGCTGAGTCCAAGAGTGGTCCAAACACACTTTGTGGTGTCCCTTGTGCTGGCCAAACTTTGCTGGTTTAGCTTATGCCAGCCTAACTCCAGTTTAGGACTGCACTCTCAAAGTCAGGCACGTATCTGTGTTCTGACCTCTCTGACTCCAAGAGTGATTCAAATATACTTTATGGTGGCCCTTGTGCCGGCCAAATTGTGCTGGCTAACTCCAGGTTAGGATTGCGCCCTGATTCTGCTTTGGGATGGGATCTGCATGCATCCCCCAAAAGATGGGGAAATGTGGAAGCACAATTAAAGGCAATTAGATTAATCAAGACTGCTTTTTCATTCCTGTAGTCCAGCTTTGCTTCTCACCCACAATAGCTGCTAATTGCGGTTTCATCAGTTGAAAAGTTGTTGTTGGTTTTGTTGAGATACACAATGGTTTGGTCGGTCCTAGGACTTAGATAGCAGGATGGCCCAATCCTGTCCAACTTGATGCAGCCATGCCAGCGGGGGATGTGTTGTACCCTGCGTTGGGGGATAGGATAGTCATGAGGCCTCCTCAATGTAAGGAAACATCTCTACCGTTACCTTGGGCTGCATTGTGGCTGCATCAGTGCTGGAATGTTGGATAGAATTGGGCCCTGGTCTGTGGTTCTAGAACAGTGGTTTTTTTCCGTGTATGCCGTGCTATGGAAACCCATAATAGCTTCGGGAACTAATTGTGTTGAACAGCAGTATGCATATAAACTTTCATAGTGATGGTGGTGGTGGTGATGATATGATGTGGTCTATATTTCCTTTATATTTTCTTGGGGCAGCAGTACACAGTGGGTGGAAAGGGCGGAAATTTCCCCCCTCAGTGGCAATGAGCTGACTGGCTTCCTCATGTCCTTCCCATGCTGCCAGCACTCCTTCTGGGAAATAGTCCAGTTCCTTACCAGCGCACTTACCATATCAAATCAAAAGAAT
>JAJKFI010000096.1:2303585-2325482 GCA_029204185.1 Lerista edwardsae
GGGGGGGTGTCAGCTATCAGAAGGGATAGCATCTGGCACAAGTCACCCATGATGGGTGCCACCCCTTCCCACCTCTGTCATGCCTGCCCTCCCCATGTTCCGCCATTTTGCCTTCCCCCACCATGTTCCATAAAAACATCAATAGGGGGGTTTATTTTTGTTAAAAATGCATAAAAATACAAATTACCGCCTTTGGGTGTGAAAATAAAAGTGTTTTATAATACTGCAGTTTGATGTTACTTTTCCAATTAGGCATAGTATTGTGGCTGCATCTGCTGACACAATATAATACCTATATCACCTACCTGGTACATTTTTAAAGCTTTTAAAATTAATAAAAATGAGAACTCGGAACGAGACCAGAGAATAAAAACATACTACACCGCTTTCTGCCTTTCAGATAATGAAATCTGACATGACAACCCCTTCAAACATCAATACCTATCCACCTGCCTGGTTTGGCGGGGGCTCAGTGTGCTGCCGCCATGCGCGGAGTCGCTCCAGCCATGCCACTGCTGGACCAGTAGCGCACAGCTCTGTGCACTGCTGGCAGGCCTTTTGTGATGGCCGTAATGCACGCTCTGCCATCAGAACACTCGTTCCAGGGGCAGCCCATGCAGTTGGAAACCAGCTGGAACCAGTGTGGGTCGGCGAAAGAATGGGAAATAGCGGCCGAGGCCTAATGTGTGCTGCTTGCCATGCTGTGTTTGGCTCCCCTTCTGTGCTGTTCCTTCTGCTCTCCCTTAGCCCTGCTCTTTCCAAGGATCAAAATTGCACGCTGAGGATGTCACACCCAGACACTGTTTTCTCACTTTTTGCCTTTCCATACAACTGTGACAGTTGCGTAAGGGGAATGGCATTCGCAGTGCTACAGTTTTCAACACTGTAAAATTATGCGCATAATGAAGTGATTGTAGGGAGTTAATAGACTTGAAATCTTTTTTTAAAATATCCATTTTGAGCCAATTGTATGTCCCGTTCTCCTTTCTCCACCCCCCCTGTAAACTTTTCTGTTTATTTCAACTAACTTTTAGCTGTCAGGGAGAAAAAACTTTTATTCTTTTTAAATCAAAGGGCAGAATCCATTTAAAACTTCCTGTTCAATATGAGACTCTTTTAGCCACTGTTGTTCCAAGAAACATCTGAGATGACTTTAATAGAGCTAGGTGAGAGAACAAAACAATACTTTCCTCTATTTTCAGGATCTTTACTTTGTGTCTGTGACAGCATTTTATGTCTACTCGGCTTCACCAGTCCTTCTGTAATAGGCAGTTTCCTCTAAGGTGCCACAAGAAGAGAAAAACATTTCTGTAAATGGGGAAGGTGAGAGGAAATATCACAGTAAGCCAACAAGACTGCAATGCTCAGTATTTATCCCACTGGTTTCACAGCAGCTACTCTAGAGTAAGTGGCTTGAAAAGCTTCACCACCAGGCCACAACCTGCCATTTGAAGATTAATGGCATGGTGGAGTCCCATTGACTTTGCTGGGGCTCTGACAGGAGTATTTGAAGGCAAGGGAGGTGTGACTTGCAGTCTAAATAGATCGGAGTGACTCAGAGCACAGTCCAAACTGCTGCCTGAGCCGGCGCAGCGATCCCTGTGCTGGCTCAGAGTGTCGAAAGCATGCCCTGAAGCACGTTTGCAACTACGCTTGAGCTGGTGGAGCTCAGGAGTTTAGGATTGGTACTCCAAATTCCTTAAGCCAGTGGTCTTCAACCCTTTTCATGCCACAGCCCCAATAAATACATAAATCAATTATGAGACTGGGGACTTTTTGGTGGTCCTGCCCAGGGCTTTTTTTCTAATAGAACACACAGGAACGGCGTTCCGCCACCTTTTTTATGCAGTCCCCTCCAGCGGGCTGACTCTGCCCACTTAAAAGACCACGTGAGGAGGAGGCTGCAGGGAAGGCTGTGGTCGGGCGGGCGCCGGGCACGGGCCCAGCTGCGCGCAGCTCCTTCGAAGCACGAGGAGGAGCTGGACGGGACCTTCCCCAGGCGCCGCAGTGGAGATGGGGGCTCTCCACGTCGCCGCCGCCTCCTCCTCGCCCCGCAGCAGCAGTGCCCTGGCCCCAGTGCCTGGCCAGCAGGGAAGCTCAGTCACCCTGCCCGGACCCGGGAAGGGAAGGCAGGCAGGCAGGCAGGCAGGCAGGCGATCGAGCACCGGCTGCAGTGGCCCTGGGGTGCTTCACTCCGCTGCTGCCCAACCGCAGTGAGTGCAAACTTGGGCGCGTGGTGCGGCTGCCAGGACCCCCTCGCTGCGACGTCACTCCGATTCCGCCTCTGTACCTCCTCACGGGGCTGTTCCGCCTCCTGCTCCCTTTGGCTCCCTTCCCAGCCTCCTTCCTGCAGTGTCTCCCTCCCTCCCTAATTCCCGGCTCTCCCTCCTGGACTTCCCCCGCTCACAGCAGCCTTTCCTCTCCTCCGCATCCTGCTCCTTCCATTTCCTTCCATCTTTCCTGCTCTGCGTTCCCCTCCTTGCCAAAAAGAACCCTCTGCAGTCCGATCGTGGTCGGGCTTCCTCGGAAGTAGGCACCTCGGTGGACTTCCATGAGACTTGCTCCCAAGTGTGTGCGCGCAGGGGATTTTGCTGCCAGGCTGGTTTTTCTGTGCCGGGGAGTTGGGGAGAATGATTTTTAGACAGACACAAGTTTCCCGCTGGTGGTATTGGGAGAGCTTTTTGCTCTTCTGTGTTGGACTGCAGTCCTGAAGTTTCTGAGCTGGTCATGTTAAAGGAGTAAAACTTTATTTTTTAAATAATGATATTTATTTATTTATTTATTTATTTATGATAAATAAAATATTTATTTTAAAAAATGATTGGTGAATAGAAAATCTTTTTTTTAATTTTTAGTGTAAATAAAAAATGGTTAAAAAATAAATAAATAAATAAAAATTAACAGGTTGTGAGTTCCTGCACCTTTTTTTTTTTTTTACAAAAAAAGCACTGGTCCCGCCCCTTTCTTGGGGCCCTATCCACCCAGTCCATGTCCCTGTTACACCCTCCCTGCATTGTTCAATATATATTAGAAAGAGCAGAAGTTACTGTGAAGCTGGCACTAGTCGAAACTATTTTAGCACAACTGCTAAGAACCTGAGCAGAACTGAGACACAAATCTTCTGGAACACCAGATACCTCCCCCTTTACATGGTGGTGTTCTGGTCCAGTAGTCTTCAAGCTACCTCACTACCACTACTACCCAGTGCACTACCTCAAACCCACTGTTGATCAGTTTGCCTTGGATTGGTTTTCCAACTGTTTAGCCACACTTTTCAAAGCACCTGTTTTGCAGCAACAAAGAGTTCCATATCCTCCACTATGCCCAAATTGGAAGGTGATTTTAGAAGATCTATTATTGGACTATCCCAGTGATGTCATCTGTCAGCGCCAACCACTGGAATGCATGGTTGAGTGGCAGCTCCCCGCCCCCATGTGGAGCCCGGCCACGCCTCCCTGCGCCTGGAATAGCTCCATATCGGAGCGAATCAAGTGCAGGGGAAAGCGGGCGGGCCAAAAAGCACGCGGCATCTGCTGCGCAATGGCGCCCCGTTGCAGTCCGTCCTCGGAACAAGCGGTACAGCGTTCCAGACTGTCCTGCCCAGGTGACATCGCTGGACTATCCACGTTCTTCAAAAAAGGGTCTGTTCCCCACCCCTTGTGTTTTCCTGTGGACCTGGCAACTAATCGTAGGGGGAGGTGTACATGTAGAAGAAAGGAGTTCCAGAATCCTTGGTTCGAGGACTCAGGGCTTGTCCTTGGGGTTCTGAAGATTCAGATAGGGGAGGGTTAGCCTTCACCTACATCCTTCTCTTCCTCCTCCCTCATGGCTGCTCACACAGGTGGAGCTCAGAAGCCCTCTACCTCCCCTCTTTGTGGGCCTGCAAAGGACTAGCAAAGTCTTCTTTGGCCACTGTGCAAGCACACCTCCCACCATCCACCTCCAGTGACCCTGGATCCAGTGTCTCTGTTGCCTAGGCAACAGAGCTGGGCACATCTGACTGGACTGTTTCTGGCCATCTTGTGTGATGGCTTGCTCTGCTAGCCCCAAAGCTGGTATGGAAGTGCTCTGAATGGAGCGATCCAGGCCAGGTTGTCCTGATCAATAAGGCAGTTGCGGACAAGGTCACTGCAGCTGTAGAGTAACCTAAGATAGATTGGGACTCTGGGCTCACTTAGCCTTTTCCTCTTCATGGTTTCCTATTACAGTTCTCTTCCCACAAAATTGACCCTCCTCCAAAGTGTTTCATGGAGGAAAGAAAACTTATGACTACTCATATGATACCTGTAGGATTTTTGCTTTGGTGCAAATAGCAAAAATTGCTCTTGAATCAAGTGTCTCTGTTGTCTAGGCAACAGAGCTGGGTACACCTGACTGGGTGTCGCCCCCGAGGGGTGCCCTGGCCCCCCCGCCTGCTACCCGCACTTATCAAAGGCCCCAGGGGGGCGAAGACGCCGCAGATCGGGCCTGGAGAGGCCCCGTCGAGGCCGCCGGGGCCTGGGGACGCAGCGATCGGGTGGCGATTGCCCCGCCTCCACAGGAGGAGGGGGCGAGCCGCGGGGCGATTGGCAGCCCGCGGAGGGCCGCCTGGATCGGCCTCCCTCCTCCCTGGGGACGGGCGGCCTGAGCAGCCCACGGACCCTGGGGGCCGAGGCTGCCCGGTATACCCCCGCCCCGGGAAAGAGGGGTCCAGCCGGAGGGCTCCGCGGAGGCCCTGATGACCGCCCTCCCAGCCAGCAGGACAGCTCTGGGGGATGGGAAGGCCCGAACGAGGCGCGCAGGCGCAGTAGGGGCCTAGCACAGGCCCAAGCCTCAGCCTCAAACCCAGGTGCGATCTCGGGAGATCGCTCCTGGGAACACCCAAGGGAAGGGGAGGAGCTACCTTCCGACCTGCTCAAGCTCAAAAGGAAGGGAGGGGAGCGGTCGCTCCCGGGAACTGGGTGAAGATCCGGCTACCCAGGAGGCCACGGGGACTGGCCATCCTCCTCCCCTGTCGACCTCCTTTGGGGGTGCTCCTGAACGCCTACCCATAGGCACCTCTGCGGGCGACTGGGATCCTCCTGAGGGCGCTGCAGGCACGCCAGCCCGGGCTCTCCCCCATTGGCAGGGGATTGCTTGGCCGCCGCCGCCCTACCTGGTGATCCTGTTGGGTCCCTCGAGGACTGAACAACTTACCGAACCCGTGGCTGCCAGAGGGTCCACTCCTGCGGATGGCCCAGCGAACCCCCACGTGCGGGACGGCGAGGGCCCCGATCCTACAAGAGGAAGCTCGCGATGCCGCTCCACCTAAACGCTGAGGCGCACTGACCCTCCCTCTGCCTTCTGAGGTGCCCGTGAAGGAACGTGGCACTCTCTCCTGATCACCCCTCCCCATGAATGTAAAGTCCCTTACCAAAATAAAGGCCTTACCTCGAGCTACCGCCTTCACGGCTCGTGTGTTCAAGCGCAGCAACCACGCCAAGTGCCAGCTGAGACAGGCCACTCAGGGGGTGAAGATGTCCCGTCCCACCACCAAGGCCCTCATGGACGTGACACTGGGCTTTGGAGCAAATAGCAAAAGTGCTCCTTCAAGGGCATCAGCAACACCAGATCTAAACCCCGGCATATCTTCACTTGCCCGTGAGTCTCCCACAGGATGGCTGAGCTGATATTTGTTTCTCTGCTTGTCTCAATTTGCTTCCCACTCAAATGAAATTTGAATCATGTGATCATGATAACCAGTTATCGGCATTTCCTGTGGGGGCCTAATTTCATTTGGCTTCATTTTGTGTTTCAGTCATTCAACTGCCTTTTTTCCCCCTCCCTCATTTGGCTGTCTAGAAAATCAGGAGGAAATCCCATTTAATGCCAAGCAATTTCAATTAGTAATACAAAGAATAAAAGCTTTCCTAAAGATATTAAGCATTACTCTAGATGAATGTAATAGTTACCTCATCCAAGGAACTCAGAAGGGTTCCTGAGGGACAGAGTCTTAGAGTGCAACCCTAACCTGGAGTTAGGCAGGCATAGTTAAGCCAGCAAAAAGTTTGGCCTGCACAAGGGATGCAGTCCCACAAGGTTTGGACCATTCTTGGAGTCAGAGAGGCAAGCACAGTGGTGCGCCATCCTCCCTGACTCCAAGAGTGGTCCAAACATGCTTTATGGTGGCTCTTGTGCCAGCCAAACTTTGCTGTGCCAGCCTAACTTCAGGTTAGGATTGCGCGCTCAAGAACATAATAGCAGCTCCACTGGATCAGGCCAAAGGCCTACCTAGTCTAGCTTCCTGTATCTCACAGTGGCCCACCAGATGCCTCAGGGAGCACACAACAAGATGCCTGAATCCTGTTGCCACTCCCTTGCATCTGGCATTCTGAGTAGCCTTCCATGAATTGACCAGATCTAAACCCGTAGAGCTTCAGAAATGGAATGAGGCCTGGTTGGTTTATTCTCACATGAACTTATTCAGTGTGAAATGGTCCCCATCTCCTGTGGTGCAGCCTACAGAAGAGGAGCTTATGGGGGACAAGTAAGAGGTAGCACATTCTGCCTTGCAACAAGCAAACTAGGCAAGGATCTTGCAAGAACAACTGAGCTGTGGGAACAGGGTGTATTCCAGCCCTCCTTCACACCCGCATATGGAGGCAAGCAGTGCAAGGGAGAAGGTGTGCAGTAGGGGGTGCCGTTATTCTGCATTGGGCAGTTGCATTGGGCATTGTGTGCATTGGGCAGTTGGGCTTGTCTTTTATGGACTTCTCTTTAATGCAGTGGTTTTCAACTTGTTTCCACAGGTGGCCTGCAACACCCTGAGAAATGGCCCGTGAGGTCTCAGGAAATAAGCTCACTTTTAATCACTTGAAATCAGCTTCCCACCAAGCGAGTGCTCCCCCACGGACCACCAGAAAGGGTGGAGAATGGACTGCCTGCAGCTACAGCTTCCAGTGATACTCCAAGTGCAACCTCTTGGATTATCAGATTTAATTGCATTTTTTGTGTGCAAGGGGGTGGGGGGCTGCATGTGGACCACAACAATTCTGCTTCAGTCGTCCATGCCCCCTAAAGGTTGGGGACCACTGTTTTAATGGAACATGTCTCCTTCTTCCAGAGCCTGTAGGAGTTGGAGACAAGCTAGGGTTCCCCAAAGCACCAACTGGAACTGAACACCAAGGTTGCATCGTATTTATCACAGTGGATTGCTGTGGGCTGGAATAGTCAAGTTTCCTCACCATGGGCCGATAAAATCCTCTGGTGGGCCAGATTGGGTCCTCAGGCAGGGGTTTGGAGACACCTGGTCTAGAGGCATCTTCTTGGCCATTGTGGGAAACAGACTCAATGGAACTTTGGGCCTGTTGAACATGGTTCTTATTTAGTTACTAGCCTTTTGTTACCCGGCGTTCCCGGGGTAACAAATTATCCCAAGCTTCTAGGCGACCCTGGAAACTATGGATTCGACACTAATGCCGGCCGTTTTTGAGTATTTTTACATGGCACTCCCTTTGCACCCCCACCCCTAGGGGTGCTAGGGGTCTTGTACCCCCCCCCACAGTATTTGTTGCCAGACTGCCAGGCATATGTGTACCAAGTTTGGTGTCAATCGCTCCAGGCGTTCCAGCAGGCCATGGTGGACGTTTTGTTTCGCACCCCTTCTCTCCCCCATGCTGAGGGGTGCTGAACCCGGACTCCAACGGCGTCGGGAGCGTCGCCGCTCATCTCGGCGACCCTGGAAACTATGGATTTGATGCTGATTTTGGCCATTTTCGACCATTTTCACATGGGGCCCCCTGCGTACCACCACCCCTGGGGGCGCCAGGGGGGCCTGACCCCCGCAGTGTTTGTCGCCAGGCCGCAAGGCATGCACATGCCGAGTCTGGTGCCAATAGCTCCAGGCATTCCAGCAGGGCATGGCGGACGTTTTGTTTCACACCCCACGCCGAGGGGGGGCCGAACCAGGACTCCAACAGTGTCCGGAGCGTCGCCGCTCATTTCGCCGACCCCGGAAACTATGGATTTGACACCAATTTCTGCCATTTTTGACCATTTTCACACGGGGGCCCTGCGTACCCCCACCCCCGGGGGTGCCAGCGAGGCCTGACCCCCGCAGTGTTTGTCACCAGGCCGCAAGGCATGCGCGTGCCAAGTTTGGTGTGTGTTGCTCCAGGCGTTGCAGAGCCTATGCGGCGCGCACGCACGCGCACGCGCGCACACACACACACACACACACACACACATTCTCTTTTATATATATAGATATGATGATACAGCCGAATTGGAGTTAGGCCGGCACAGTTAGGCCAGAATTGGCCCAATGCTTACAACCGTTCAAATGTATCAGGCTGCTTAGAGAAGCAGCCAAGTTGGCAAGCTGGTTAAGGCATGGGGGGGGGGGGGGCAAAATGTGGCGTGGCCATCCAGAGCACCCCCTGCCTTTCAGCTGGCCAGAGCATGCTGGGAGCTCTCCTAACTGGGTCTCCTGTTGTTTCAATAGGAGCAGGACCACAGGGAGTAGGTGATGACAGGCTGAAGAGGAAGGGGGCAAGGAAGAAGGTGGAACTGCTTATACTTTCAGCTTTTGCTGCCACTATCCCAATCCTCTTCCTCCTCACCTTTAGGGCCCAATCCGTGCTCTTGAGTTGGGTATGTCACAGAGACATTGTATGTGTGTACTGCCAGTTAAAAGTGTCACAAATGCTCCATAGAGCATGTCTGCAACACTGCATGAGCAGCCACCACTTGCACTGGGCCGCTGCTAATTGGTGTCTGGCCTCACTGCCGAGTGGGAGGCCTTTTGGGGATTGGGGGAGGCGGGGAGTGAGTAGAACGGTGAGGGGAGGGGAGGATCAGGCCTGCGAGGGGTGAGGACAGCAATAGCTTTTGCTCCTGCATCCTGAATCCTTTCCAGAGCCAGGAAGCCCGACATGGGTCTCTCAGCTCTGGGCCCACCCAAATGCAGGCACAGAGCCGAGGAGACCTATTGCCGCTGGCTGATGTTTTCCCAGGGGAAGGGAGCAAATGTTCCCTTTCCCCGGAGGAGACCTCTAGTGTATCCTGGCAAGGCCAGGATCCCGTGGTCTACATTTTGGCACAGCTGGAGCCCTGGGCGCTGCTGGGCTCCCTGTTGCTTAGTGCTCAGTGTCAGGCAGGAGGCTGGGCACAGGAGTGCTTCCTCACCAACTCCTTGACTTGGGGACTGAAGTGTGTGCTTCAGTCAGCCTCATGGCTAGGCTAGCCCAGAGGCAGATCTAAGGGAGGGCAAAGCTCTAAGTGTTGCAAGGAGCCTTGCCCTGTCATGTAAACCCCTCCTCTCCCTTGCTGCTGTAGCCAGTAAGCAACGCCAAGATGTTGCTGTTCCCTGTGAGGATTGGCTAAAACGGTGCAGGAGAGGAGTGATTTCCACTGCAAGGTAAGGCTTCTTGCAAAACTTAGCGCTTTGCCCTCCCTTAGATCTGCCTCTGGGCTAGCCCTGAATGCCTTCGTGGAGTCTCTGTGTTTAAGCACAAGGTACCTACGATGGCTAGAACCCGTCCAAGGCAAATTATTTTGCATTATGCTGGGGATGGATTTTGATCATTGCTGGCTCATTCTCAGTTCAGGTTTGTTCCTGGGGTAGGATTCTCATTAGACTTATACCATGGCAGTTTAACAGAAACTCCTGAGCTGGGTAAGTCACAGAGACATTGATACGTTGGGAAATCTGTTTGCGTCCAGGTTGCCTCCCTTTTGGTCTGCCTGCTACCCATGACTTTCTTCTTGACTAACTACAGCAAGCCGTTGGACTCAAAATTAGTACGTTCTAATGAGTCAAATTCCCTTTGACAATCGGCATAGTGAGCACTGAAGGCTGAACCAAAATTGTATGCGTACCTGCATGTATCCAGTCTGGGGTCTTTAGTGTAGCTGGCCTTGGGTAACTGCCAGAAGGGCAGATGAATGTCTTCATTTCTCTGTTTATTTCACAGAGGCAGAGGACTGGTTGCTATTGGAGACTGACAGCAGGAATGAGTGGTTGCTTGGGACAATCTTTTGGAGTTGATCGATGGCCTTTACTTCCCCTTTATCCACGCTTCCCTTTTTTGCTTTTTTTTTTCCCCTTTGTGGTTACAAGTGCTGAGCTGCTGTATTCAAGCAGCACTTGTTTCTCCGGGGGCTTGAGAACAGCTGGGTGATTCTGGGTCATTATCCTGAGGAAGAAGTGCCTGGACTCCCATTGTCGCCAAATCCCCTGGTAAATTGAATCAGTTCAGCAGGCTGGAAATATGGTGATCGGTGAACAGGAGTGGTTCAGAGGTTAACCGGATCCAGCCAGCAGGATTGGAGACCAGGAGATTGAACGAATACATTTCAAGGGACTGGGCTCTAGTTGGACCTCATCCAGCATGGTTGACTAGTATAGGGACCCTGCAGGCTCCGTTAGTCCAAAGGAGTGGAGGTGAGCAGGGGACTAACAGCCAGTGTGGCTAGAGCAGAGCCAGTGTACCCAGAGTAGTTCGGGGGTTAACTGAAGTTACCGTATTTCCCCAAGTATAAGACTCACCTTTTTCCCCAAAAAACCAGGGGCTAAAAATTGGGTGCGTCTTATTCAAGGGGTGTGCCGGGCAGCGCTGCATTCTCTGTGCTCCCGCCTTGCCTTAAAGAGCTGGCGGGAGCGCGGAGAAGGGAAGGCAGCACTCCCGCCGGCTCTTTAAGGCAAGCAGGAGCACGGAGAACGCAGCCGCTGGCCTCCCGCCGGCTCTTTAAAGAGTGGGAGGCCGGCGGCTCAAGGCAATCGGAAGCACAGAGAACGCAGCGTGCTCCCGCTTGCCTTAAAGAGCAGCCGGCCCCAAAAATGTATTTTTCAACTTTCTGGCCCCAAAATTAAGGTGCGTCTTATACTTTGGTGCGCCTTATACTTGGGGAAATATGGGTAATTGCATTTGGATACTCTGTCTTAGGCATAGTTTCACTTTGCCTGGACCTGAAATCTGGAGAGGCTTATAGCTTGAAAAGCCTTTGCCCATGGTGCTTGCAGGGGCAGCTGGAAAGATGGAAAGAAGCTCCTCTTCCCTCCTGGTTTAAGTCAGATCGTACACCTGGAATAGAAGGATGGAGAGATCCCTTTCAATCTGTCTCAGGAAGGATGGGACAGCCTCTTTAAATTTACACCCAGTATGTACAGTAGGTAGACCATAGGGAAACTAATGAAAGTAAGAACCCCCATTCATTAAGTCAGAGGCGGATCTAAGGGGGGGCAAATCTGTAAATTTTGTAAGAAGCCTTACCTTGCAGTGGAAAACACTCCTCTCCTGCACTGTTCTAGCCAATCCTCACAGGGAACAGCAACATCTTGGCATTGCTTACTGGCTACAGCAGCAAGGGAGAGGAGGGATTTACATGATAAGGCTTCTTGCAAAAATTACAGATTCCCCCCCCCAGATCCGCCTCTGCATTAAGTGCTGGTTAAATCCCCACTCCAATCATTCAAGCTGGGTTTTTAGCTTCGTACTTAGCCTTGAAGACAATCACAGTTCTCTTGGACTACACAGTCCTTCTGTCCTAGGAAAATGACTTCTTGGCCAAATTGGGACAAAGAGGAAATGCCATTTCCAAAGTGGGACTGAAATCTGACTGGATTAGCCTCAGCCAATGGGCATTGAGATGGAGCCCAATACAAGGACTTGGGTGAGTTGGAGAAGTGATGCTGGAAGGCAGGTTCCAGACGTACAATTTGTTCCTATCACCTAAACAGAAACTGCTCGGCAAGAGATTTGTTAAGAAGCTGCAAAAGAGACTAGAGATTTAATTGCCAGAAGGAGGTGGGGATGGTAATGCGTTGGTAGTATTCCACTACCAATTGTGTTAGCATTATTAAGGGAAGAAGAACAATCAAGCAACGTTGACTCCATCTGATGCCAGAAAGACCAGGGTGAAAAACATTAGTAAGGTGTGAGCAAGGGGTCCAACTATTGTCTCTTTATGAGTCTGAAGCATAGTGTCATTCTCCGCCCCCCCCCATGTGATTTCTGTAATGTGGCTAAACCAAGAGATTGGCAAGAGAGCTGCGAATCACAGACCTCCAATGAGTAGTAAATTCTATTTAATGAGGCAAGAGAAGTTCAAGCCATGCCCAGCTGCCTTCTGGGAGGAGGAGGAGGCCTTGTAGCAGTTTGCATACAGGATTGAAAAGTGCTCATTTATCACATCTACCTGCTAATTACCCCAAAATCAAGCTGGGACTGGATGACCTGCCACTGAATTGAGTTCTGGTGCTAGAAAACTAGAGCAAAGATCCGAAATCATTGAAAAGTGAAAGGCCAAGAGCCAGGCTGAAACCCTTTGTATTTCCCATAGTTTCTGCACCGTGACTTGGTTCATTAGAGTGTAGTAGAATCATCATGTCTTGATGGGGCTAAAAATACACTATGGATAAATCCTATACAAAGCTCCAACTATTGTAATACCCTGTATAGCACAAAAGGGCAAACGGTCCAAAACCAATAGCTAAAGAAAGAATACTGAAGAGATTATGTATATGTTGTATTATTTTAATTTAATAAAATTTAATAAAATCTGCATACTCCTTTTCTCAAGACACCTAGGACCATCCTTAGGAGCTGCAGGGCCCAATGCAAAATATTTTTGCAGGTCCCCCTGGCTTGGGAAGTCCACACACACACACACACACACACACACACACACACACACACACACACATTTCTGAAGGACAGTAGAGCCTTCTAAAACAGTGGTTCTCAAACTTTTTAGAACTGGGACCCACTTTTTAGAATGACAATCTGTCCGGGACCCACCAGAACTGATGGTATGGCCTGAAGTGCCATCATTGCGATGCCAGAGCCAACTGCTTTCCTGAGAATGCAGCAATACGTTGGCTTATTTCTCAGCCATTTTGCAATAGCAAAGTGAATCAGAAAGAAAAAAGGCTACTTACAACCTTGACACAAGCAAAACAGCCACACAGCCCTCCCCTTTTCCAGCATCCCACCTTCCCCTATTTTCCATAGGTCTGCTCTAGGTGCTTTGCGGCCCACCTGAAATTGGCTTGCGACCCACTGGTGGCTCCTAATCTACATTTCCTGCACCAGAAATGGGTGGTGATGACGTCATTGCTGGTCATGCCTGGGAGCAATGTGCTGCCTTTGCAGTGTGCAGAGGAGTCACGTGATGCCAGAGTTTGGGCATTGCTGGTGTAAGAATACAAAGAGTAAGAAAAGGCTCTGTCTATGGGTGTAATTTATTTGCTGTAGGGATTTTAAAAAAACTCAGAATAAGATAATAAATACATGTAATTAACAATACACTTTTTAAAAAAATGAACAGGAAACAGGAAGGAGACGTTCAAAGTAAAGGGCGTTGTTGGAGTGTTCACACAGAGGGCAGATGTAATGACATTTACCTTTTTTCCTCAGCAAGGTTCAGGAGCTAATAATCACAAGCAGACATTTGCCTGATAATGGGGGATGTAAGCACAAAATAAAACATTTTGCTTCAATTAAGCCATAATTAACTTCCACCCCCCCCAACTAAATTTATTGCCTTGCCGTGTACTTTCTTGTAAATGTTCATTTCTTGTTCCAACATGAAGCTCAGGTTTTAATGGCCCTGCTCTATCGCAAAGCCATTTAGGACTCTTATTATCACTTTAATTCCCAAAAGACATTGATTCATAGCTGACCACTATGTTTTCCAGATGGTTCAGGGTTCCAGGGTGCTATTGGTCTGAGAGTGCAATCCTAATCTAGAGTCAGGCCGGCACAGTTAGGCCAGCAAAGTTTGGCCAGCACATGGGACACGGTAAAGTATATTTTGACCACTCTCTGAGTCACATAGGCCAGCACACAGACGTGTGCTATTCCCCCTGATTTAGGGGGCAATCCTAACCTGGAGTTAGGCTGGCAGTTAGACCAGCAAAGTTTGGCTGGCACAAGGGACACCATAAAGTATGTTTGGACCACTCTCAGAGTCAGAGAGGCCAGCATATAGACGTGCGCCATCCTCCTGGACTCTGAGAGTGGTCCAAATGTGCTTTATGGTGTCCTTTGTGCCGGCCACTTTGCTGGCCTAACTGTGCCAGCCTAACTCCAGGTTAGGATTGCGCTCTGAATTTAATGGGACCTACTGCCAGGTAAGTGTGTTTAGAATTACAGCCCAAGTCATGACTAAGTACCACAAGAAATGAGCCAAGTAACCACAGCTAACCTAAGACCCATTAATTTACTTAGACTGCAATCCTAACTTAGAGGTAGGCTGGCACAGTTAGGCCAGCAAAGTTTGACTGGCACAAGAGACACCACAAATTATGTTTGGACCACTCTTGGAGTCAGAGAGGCCAACATACTGACATGCACCATCCTCTTGGAGTTAGAGAGGTCAATATACAGATATGTACCATCCTCTCTGACTCCCAAGAGTGGTCAAACGTGCTTTACGGTGGCTCTCGTACTGGCCTAACCCAAACTTTGCTGGCCTAACTGTACTGACCTAACTCTAGGTTAGGATTGGGCTCTTCTGTTATGACTTTCTTAGGCTGAAACCCAAATGCCCAACTTAGCAATCATATGCTCAAACTGAGATTTTGCATTAATTCTGATATGTAATAAAATACATTTTTCTTTAACAAGTAACTGTGAGCCTTAAACTAAATACTTTGGTTGTAATGGCGAGATTCTGCAGCCCTGAAGGTCTTTGGATTTTCATCACTGAGTCTGAGGCCATTTCACTGAGGCAACCTTTGAGCTGTGCAGACTTCTTTGTCTTAGTTCTTGATCCATTCATACGATGCCATGCTTAATCACTGCTATGCAAGTGCCTCAGAACTGTTCTTGGAGGGAAAAAATGCAGAAAATTATTGCCACATGAAAAGTGGCCTCGGGTTGCTATGGGAACTGTCCTTGTAGAATTAGTATCATAAAGAGGTTAACCGCCTACAGGGTTGCATCAATGAGTCTTGATAGTTAAGGTTTTAAATTAACAAAGGTTTCGAGAAAGCTTTTCCTACTGTTTCGAGCTCAGTGCTGATGTCCTAAACAAATAAATTCATTGCCGTTTAATTTCAGTCCAATTATGCATCTGATCACTCTCTCGTTCTATAAGCCCTTTTCGGGTTCATTGCAAAAAATTATCTCTTTGGACTTCTAATGACCATGGGAACGATTTGATGCCATTTTGTTCCCTGCATGAAGTTTCTTCCTTGCACTTATAGCCATTTAGAAACATTTTCAATGTAAAACATACAAGAAAATAGTTCTAGCTTGTGTCTTCCATATTTCTCATGTCATCCCTCTTGGTGCTCAGCAAGGGGAGAGAGAGAGAGAGAGAGAGAGAGAGAGAGAGAGAGAGAGAGAGAGATGATTTGCTCCAGTTTCTTTGGATTTGTATATAACAATAGAAATAAGAAATGCCTTCTTCTCTGCCTGCCTGCCTGCCTTTATAATCAAGTGTCACCCATTGGTGAGTAACTGGGAGTTCTACCAACTGGGTGTAACTACTGATGAGACTATGAGTTTCATATTAGATAGATGAACTCAGAGGCGGATATAAGGGGGGGCAAATCTGTAAGTTTTGCAAGAAGCCTTACCCTATCATGTAAATCCCTCCTCTCCCTTGCTGCTGTAGCCAGTAAGCAACACCAAGATGTTGCTGTTCCCTGTGAGGATTGGCTAGAACAGTGCAGGAGAGGAGTGTTTTCCACTGCAAGGTAAGGCTTCTTGCAAAACTTACAGATTGCCCCCCCCTTAGATCCGCCTCTGGATGAACTACTAAACAAACAACACAACTTTCACAGGTTTTTAACTGCATTGCTATTTAAATATGAAACCCTGACATTTTTAGACCCAGCCTTTTCAGTGGACAGATACACATACCCCATCTTGTTGAAATATCAATGTATTCAGAGCCGGAGCATTCTCTGACCAAGCCTGGAGCAGGGCAGTAATGAAACATATAGTCACGCCCTCTGTGCAGCCTTGCCACGCCCCCTGCTTCCAGAATTGCTCCATTTCAGAGCGTAAGGAAGGCAGGGGCGGGTGAGATGGCCCACCTCCATGACATTTTCTTCCCCAGCATGCCCAGCTCCCTCTGCAGTGCCGCATGGGTGTGACGTGTCTGAATGTATTACAATGATGAGCAACACAGCTATGATTATTTATACAAACTTACTAGAACATTGGTATTCAAACTTTTTAGGACCGACTTTTTAGAAGGGCACTCATGACGGGACCCATCGGAAGTAATGTCATTAACCTGGAAGTGATGTTGGGGCAGAAAGTGACATCATCAAGCAGGAAGTGCTGTCATTGTAGCATAATAAAATGACACTCCTGGAATGCAAACTGGCATTCTTGGACTGTAGCAATTGTACAACCATGGAACATCCCTGACAGAAAGCAAGGTTAGGACAAATATAAAAGAACCAAACAATTTTTTTTTTTAAAAAAAACCCTCACTTGAAAATTCAAACTGTGAACACTCACAAAAGGAATATAACAAGAGTGAGGCCTGCAGTTTCCAAGGTGGCTGCTCCCAGCTGTCCACGACCCACCTGACATCAGGTCCCAACCCACAGTTTGAATAACACTGTACTAGAACAACAGGAGGCAGAGATCTGAAGAAACCAATGCAAGAAGAGATCTGTAATCTGCACCTCACTGTAGGCAGAGAGCCTGGGAATAAGTTAAATAATGCAACCTTTTGGGTTTTATCTGACAAACACAGGAGCAATCTTGTAAGTCTCCGCCTTTGGCTTGATTGAAAACTAGTTTTGGAAGCAAACGTTTCCACTAAATGGCTTTATTTTAGAAACCCTTATTTTAGATGCCAGATCATTGATGGACTCTTAGATTCCTGCATTTGGTGAGCAAACTAGGTAACAACTTTTAAAATATCCTTCTATGGTCTTCTGAATTTTATTTTCTTGCAGTTTGAGGAGAAAGAAGAACTTGAAAACAAATGTGGGAAACTCACAATAGGGAAGGATAAAAAAAGAATGAAATTCTAAAATATTACAGATAAAAGTTTTTTTTCTTCCAACCAGTCATTAGGTTGAGTAACAGGTACAGAGACCTTGAAAGACCTCCCTCCACTTTTGCCTCCTGTTACATGTCTTAACATGTCACAGGAAAACATAGTTTTTTTTAAAGTTAACTCCAGTGGTTAATGAGGAATATCTTTAGGGTGGAACTCAGAAGTCTCAATGCAAGGATAAGATGGTAGTGTTGGGAGGAATGGTTTAGATTTGTTAGGCACTGGCAGTGGCGGCATTCAGCCGGTACGCTGGGCGGGAGGAACGAGTGAGCGGTAGCTCGCCCATAGCTTTCCGCTCCGTTTCGTCGTCTTTCCCGCCCCCGCGTGGGCACTGGGGAATGTTTTGGGACAAGTCAGGCCTGTAAAAGAGGGATGGGCTACACTTGAACCAAAATGGGACCAGGCTGCCAGCATGTAACATTAAAAAGGTGGCAGAGTAGCTTTTAAGCTGACTCCTGGGGGAAAGCCGATAGGAGCCGAGTGATGTCCAGTGCACAACTCCTCATCCTTATGAAATGAAGGTAAAGAAGTTGGAGAACAGCAGGGTACTGGCAGAATAGGAATTAGGAGTGGAAGCATGAACGGATGTGACAGCCAGTCTAGTAGAACGAGAGGTGGGGATAATAGAGCAAATAAAGGTCCTTCTTATATATATAGAGGCTTTTATGCAAGTCTCTGAGTAAAGATAGGAGAACTGGAATGTGTCATGTCTAGGGAAAACATTGATATAGTGGGCATAATGGAAACCTGGTGGAATGTGGAGAACCAATGGGATACCATAAACTATATACTCTATATAAACATTATAGGAGGGACATGGAATGGCATGTTGAAGATGGGGTGGCCATCTGTGTTCAAGATGGGGTAGAATCCAGTAGAGTAGAAATTGAAGGTGGATCTGATTCCACTATACTGTAGAGTCACTGTGGGTTAAACTACTAGGCCCAAAGCACGATGTAATAGTGGGGGGCATGCTATACTCTTCTGAATCAAAAACGGGAAGGGGACTTTGCAATGAGGAAACAGATCAGGGAGGTGTAAAAAGGGGCAGGGTTTTAATCATGGAGGACTTCAATTATCCTCATATCGACTGGGTCAACTGGTGCTCTTGTCAAGGAAGAGAGACTGGATTCCTTGACGTGCTAAATGACTGTGTCTTAGAGCAGCTAGTCTTGGAGCCCACCAGAGGACAGGTGACTCTGGATTTAATATTGTGTGGTACTCGGGACCTGGTTAGGGATGTAAGTCTTACTGAGCTATTGAGGAGCAGTGACTATTTATAGGGGCAGGAGATGTGGACTGATGGTTGAGCTGCTGGTACTACTGAAGCTAAGCAGGAGAATCTGTGGCGTGTTTTTGGATGGGAGACGGATGCCAGGCTGTGACAAGCTGCAGGACCTGTGGTGGCAGAACAGAGTCACTGTGGAGCTGATTACTCACCGCAAGTGAGAGTTGTAGGGGAGTGTGTGAGAAGGCCAGCCGGAAAAAGAACGAAATATGACCTTGAGGACCTGTCCAGGCTTGACTTGCGATTGCCTGCTGGGGCTTGATGGCACGCAGCCAAAGGAGAGAACCACACTGTGAAGGCTACATCTAGGACTGAGGATTTGACGGATCACAAGAATATTGCATATTTGTAAAAACTCAATTGAAAATATGGTGGTTTAGACTAGCCTGCTCATGTAAGCCGCCTTGGACATTTGCTTCGGTATGGGAAAGGCGGGGTATAAATTCTTCAAATAAATAAATACATAAATAAAATTTGTTTTGCCATGCATGTCGTGGGAAGAGTGCCAAGGAAATCTGACACAAAAACCTTTGACTTCTGAATTTCCCTTAATTTAGGAGGCTAGTTAGAAAGTGAAAATGAAGGTAAAAAGACTCCAATCTGTCCAGAATGTTTGGAGGCTGTTCAGAACAACAGTTGTAGACAGCCAATGGAAATGTATATTATGAAGAAAGTAGGGCTCGATAAAGTCCAGGAGGGTGCCTGCATGGCTAATGAGTAAAGGTAGTGTAGTTAGACTGTAAAGGACAAGGAAGCTTCCTTCCATAAATGGAAATCTTACCCTAATTAGGAGAATAAAAAGGGATCCACAGTATGTAAAAGATTGGACTCTTTATGCCTTTTTATCTTTTCAGGGCAGTTTTCATGAATTTTATAATGCAGGGGTAAATGTTCCTCCATGCCATCCACATTACAGACTTGCTCTGGATTGGGGCCTTTGTGACTGCTTACATTAAAAAAATCATAGAGATGGAAATGCAAAAACACATCTATTATTATGCATGGTTTTTATCCACAAAGACTTCAGATGTACAGATAAATTAGATTAGTTTATTCAGATGTCTGCAGCTTGCAGAATGAAGACGCAGTGAAGTATTAGCTGTTTTGTACTAATGGCATAAAATCACACACATCTGCTGTCAGGTTATATATTAAAATTACATATGGAAGCTTGCTGAAAGCCACTGAGAGAACAATGCTGAGCAAATACTCTGAACTGACTGGCATTCTTCGGCAAAAGAGACATCTTGTACCAATCATATAATTTTTACATGGTGACAAAATCAACTGTTTAGAAGCATCTTTCCAGATGGTCTTAGAATCCAATCCTAGGCAGGTTTACACAGAAGTAAGTCCCACTGTACACTGTGGGGCCTGATCCCAGGAAAGTGTGCATCCACAGCCCTACACAGCGGTCTCAAAACTGGAGGCTGTTGCAGAAGGGAAAATCGTCCCTGGCGCAAATGGCATTTTGCTTTCTGCTGGGGATGCCGTGAATGACCCTAACTACAACTCCCAGGGGTCATTGTGGCCAGCCGCCCATGCACAGAACGACAGGCGCATGGCTTTCTTGGGGGGAAGGAAGACCCCGGAAGCAGTCGGCTGCGACGATCCCTGGGAGCTGCAGTTGGGGTTGTTCACAGTGTCCCCAGCAGAATGCAAAGTGGGGATGGATTGGGAAAGGACCGGATCTGGCCCATAGGCATTTGCTTCGGTATGGGAAAGGCGGGGTATAAATTCTTCAAATATACATGTTTACTCAAATATACATGTTTAGCCTATACATGTTTACTCAGAAGTAAGCCCAATTTTCTTCAGTGGAGCTTACTTCTGGGTAAGTGTGTTTAGGGTTACGGTCTTAGTTAGCAACTGATTCTCCCCAAAATGTTCCAGTTTATGAATCAGCAATTTCAACAATTAGAGCCAATCATGGCTCTCCTCATTAAACTTATTTAACAACCTATTTTTTCCCAATTCAGTGTAAATTGTGACCAAAATATATAGGCCCAGCTTCCAGAATGATGGCTACACACAACGTCCAGTTCCAATGGCAATATGTATGCCTCAGTATGCAGGAAAGCAATGGCATGAAAGAAAAGAAGCATCTTGCCTTCTCTCCCACTTTCCAAGGAAACAGAATGTTGGACTAGATGGGATTTTGATCTGATCCAGCAGATCCTTTCGCATAAGGGATCTGCATCCAGATTCATGCCCCTGCAATTGTTTGGTCCATCTTCTTCAACATTTCCAGGGGTGGTGTGCCTCTGTGAAGGCAGCCGTAAAGTTAATTTTGGAAGCAATGCTAGATTTCAATAGATAAGACTATCTGGAAGTCTTTCAGATAGCCAGCACATATACCTTTGGATCGAAAGAGGAGATTTTCACAGTAGGGTTTCTGAATCAGTAAGTTTTATGAAGGTTGAAATCTGATTGCCAAAGCCATGCTACAGAAATGAAAGCTAAAGGGAAAGATTAAAGAAGTTTCAAGCAAATCTTTACTATCTTCCTCAGCACATGGGCCCAAAGATTAACTACAATTTGGCAGAAACATCTACAAAAATCATTTCAATACAATAATTTCACACAGAATTAGGCAACACATGGATTGTTAGTGCTCTCTACTTCTTAAAAGATTGTTCAATCTATCACAAAACAGAAAAGTCATGAACTGGATTGTTTTATAATTCATTAAAAAAATACCTCCCAAACTGTTGACTTTTCTTTAAATATTTTCTTTTTTCATTGTCTTGTGCACTTTCTTTCTGTTTCATGGATTACTGTTCTCCAGTATCTCAGAGTGCAATCCTAAGCAGTCCCGGACTGGCAAGCATTCGCTCCCTTACCGTAGGGGAGGCTCCAGCCTCACCTATATGCTCCTAGGATCTGCACCCGCTAAAGAGTGGCCCGAATCAGGGCCTCGTGGCCTCCCAAGCCCGCCCAAGTGCTGCCCAAGTCCTGCCCCTGCCTCCCTCCCTCCCACCAATCCCCACGCCACTTCTGCTTGGAGCCTCCCTCGCGCCAGTCTGCGGCACCGGTCCTGCTGCTCTAGCGCCAATGCAGGAGTACCCAACGGTTCTCCTGCGTCACCGCTAGGGCCGTTGCGCCAACGCTATGGTGTAGTGTCGGCGCAACGGGCAGTGCAGGATTGAGCTATCACACTGAATGCAGAAACAGTGGTGGGATGATGGCCAAATTACAATCTGGCCTAAACAATGGTTGTATTTTAAGTTAATCACAGCTGAGCAACTTAGTTGCGATTGCCCTAGTTGTTTGTAATATCATTTAGGAGACAGACCAACATCTGGTCTGAAGACATATGCACAACAACAACAACAACAACAACAACAACAACAACAAAAATAATAATAATAATATAACTCTTCTATCATACTAGTTCACAGAGCAATTTACATACAGTAATACAATAAATCAAATGGTTCAAATGGTTCTCTGTCCATTTATAAAATGGACAAGAGAACCATTTGAACCATTATAAAATGGACAATCTATAAAAAGATTCTATAAATTTATAAAATTTATAGATTTTATAATTATATATATAAATAGAGAGAGAGAGAGAGAGAGAGAGAGAGAGAGAGAGAGAGAGAGAGAGAGAGAGA
>JAJKFI010000096.1:2325492-2337802 GCA_029204185.1 Lerista edwardsae
AGAGAGAGAGAGAGAGAGAGAGAGAGAGAGAGAGAGAGAGAGAGAGAATAAAAATAAAGGGGACAGTTGCTTTTCCCCTGCTACATATAAGAAGGCAACATGTTAAGACACTTCTTTTCTTCAGTAGCAGGGCTAACAGGGCCACAATACTACAACTTTAATGTGGTCTGAACAGGCTATAACAACCTTGCTTCCTTTCTGCAGGATTTGTGAGAGTGTGAAGAAGTCCTTGTTAAAAACTCCATGTTCAGGCACATTATTAGTCTTCTTGTGTTCTGAACCACAATAGCTAAGCAAAGGTGTCCCTGCCTGAAACACATATTGTGTAGACATATCCATCAGTTCTGTGGTATTCATGTAACTGGAACAAATCGTTCCAGGATTGTGCTAGAACTGTGGCCTGATGTCAGTACTTTTCCCAGGTGAGGCCCATTACCGCCATAATGAAGTACCAACTACACTTTGATGAGAAAGAGGGAAAACCTACAAAGCAAAGAGTCACCATGACCACCTTCACCTGTTGGTGCCTTTTTAAACTGAACTGTTTCCCTCCCGCTTCAACAGAGAAACACCAACTGCCCTGTGAGAAGAAGAAGTACACCTCCCCTTTTATTTTCTCATTCTTCAGAGAATTTAAAAAATACTCTAAACCACCATGGGTATCTCCAAGGAAAAGGAAATCACAGGATAGAAATATGTAGAACTGGTGGTGTTGCTAGAGGGAATCCCCTCAGGCCTAATCTTATGAGTCTTGGGGCTCAATCCTAACCTGGAGTTAGGCTGGACTAGTTAGGCCAACAAAGTTTGACCGGCACAAGGTACATCTTATAGTACGTTTGGACCACTCCCGGAGTCAAGGAAGATGGCACATGTCATGTCATGACACTGAGAGTGGTCCAAACATACTTTATGGTGTCCCTTGTGCCGGCCAACTTGGCTAGCCTAACTGTGCCAGCCTAACTCCAGGTTAGGAATGTGCTGTTGCTAACAGAGCACCTATCCAAAGACAATTTGGCTATCAATTCTATTCTATACAACCCAGACTCCGGATGCAAGGGAGTAGCAACAGGATGCAAGCATCTTGTTGTCTCATGCCTCCCTGGGGCACCTGGTGGCCGCTGTGAGATACAGGAAGCTGGACTAGATGGGCCTTTGGCCTGATCCAGCAGGGCTCTTCTTATGTTCTTATGTTCTTAGTTATTTTACAAATACATACAGAGTTAATGCATCTATTTACTGTAACATTTTAGCAATTAAATGTGTAATAGTAAGCAGATTGTGTAGGTGGGAACTGAGAAAAATGGGAGTGAGATTTAAAAAAAATGGAAAGGCCATTTACCTTATAACACTTTTAAATTTAAAAATATTAGCGCAAATCACATGGATTAGGCTGGCACTTGGTGCGTCAATTAAAACCAGAAAAAAAAGATGTTTACAAATGCAATGTTCCGAAGTTTCATTTCATGGGAAAAGATGTCCTCCATTTGTTTGGTGTGAACAGCTTTAAAGATACAGTATTCTGAATAATGCACAGCATAAAGTAGCAGTGGCAATTCAGGGATTAACACATAATTTAACATGTTTATAATTATGTTATAATAATTAACTAGCAATTAAGCATAAAAAGGAAATAATATTTAATATATTTAAGTGTATAATGTGCCTAGTTCAAAGACTCATGGTTGTTAAGAATTGACTGAGAAATGGTAGACTACGTAACTCGATCATGGAACTACTGCCAAATGCAGCCATGTCCTGGATACTATGGATACTGGGAAATCTATTAAAAAGATAGGGGAACATTAAACAAATCTCTTTTTTTTCCTTGTTACAGCAAGACCACTGATGTTCCTCTATCTTTAAAAAAGCACCCCCAATATCTGTAGTTTAAGGTATCTGCAGTGGGGTCTGGAACGAAACTCCAGTGGATACTGGGGCATGCCTGTACTTAAAACATGATATTTCTCGTACACCCAAACATGCATATTCTGTTGGTTTGGTAGTCTCGGGTAAATCAACGTTCTCATCCAGACCTGACAAAGTATTAGGGGAACTAAAAGGTTGCTTTGGGTTCCTTGGAGGAAGAATGGTATACAAATGTTGGAAAGCCAAGCCAATTAAAAATAAACGATTTTCTGGTGCATCGTCTGCCCACTCCTGCAAAATCCCTCTGTTAATTGCACCATACTGGATCATTTCTGGCCCATGTCAAACCTTTTTCTGGGCAAAGTGATTGAGCAGGAGAAGGCTCCAGAACATCTTGGACTGAACAGATTATCCAGATCCCTTTCAGCGGAGCTTTCAGACAGAGACAGCCTTGGTGGATGTTGTATGTTGGGGAACGGACAGGGTTAAATCCTTGATGATCCTGCTGGGCCTCTCAGTGGCTTTTGATACATTCAGACATGGTGTCCTGGGTCAGCTGACTGAGTTGGGCCTTGGAGACACTGTTTTGCAGAGGTTTTTGCACCCACGTCATTATTATGAGGAGTGCTGCAGGGGTCTGCTCTGTCCCCGACAGAGACATGGGTAGAGGTGAGTGCAGTGGGCGCTGGTTGCACTTTTCACCCCACTGCCCTCCCTTGTGCTCAGATTACTCGTAAATGGAGTGATTCTGGGTGCAGGGTGATGTGGCCAGGTGATGCAGAGGTGAGGTGGCAGTACTGGGGGGGGCACGGTGACCTTGCTAGCTAAGTATGGCTCTGGTCCTCAATACTGTTTAACATGTACATGAAAGTGCTAAGAGAGAGCATCCAGGGATCTGGAGTTGGGTGCTGCCTTGAGCTGCTGAAATAATTACAATAAATAAGTAAATATGCCAATGACACTTAGCTCTATCTCTCCTTTTCTTCAACTGTTGAGGGGGCTGTCAAGATCTTGGAGCACTGTCTGAAGGTGCCTCACTATGAGGCTATGCCATATTTCCAAAATGTGATAGGTGTATATTTGTAAAAAAAACCCATTGAAAAATGGTGGTTTAGACTCGCCTGCTCATGTAAGCCGCCTTGGGCATTTGCTTCGGCATGGGAAAGGCGGGGTATAAATTCTTCAAATAAAATTAATAATAATAAAATAAATAATAAATAAAATTCACATAAAACCACCATAGGTTTAAGAAAAAAAAGTTTTTTCTGACCCTCACTTTCACAGGCCTGTGTAATTAGAAACTCCAACCTCTAATCTTTTTCAGTGGATTACTCCTGAACCTATCAGTTTGAAATTTAGCAGGAATCTTCTGAAAGGACATATCTACATTGCCCAAGCACAATCCACAAATCACATAAGACAAGGTAATATTTGGTATAAAGCAGGGCCACTTTATTTATTTCATGATTCAATAACCTTAAATCCTACAGCAGATCCTGTCTACAAAACCTCTCCTTTTTTAAGCATAGGCACCTATCCTTAGGGAGACAGACAAATTGGTTCCATTCCCCTTTGGTTATTAGTACCTGGACTCCAACCAGAGCTTGGCTTTTCCCAAACTCTGGTTTTTCCCACCAACCATTGGGAAAGGGGGCTAAGGCAGCCAAATAACCGAGCTCATCCCAAGCCTTGGGAAAGGTGCAGAGCTGTTCCCAGTTCCCAGTGCGCCCAAGGGCAAGGTGACATCACCGCACCTGCAGTGTGGCTGCCCCACCCCTTTGCGTTGCCCGGCCGTGCTTCCCTGCACCCGGAATCACTCCATTAAAGAACAATCCAAGCACAATGGAGGGTGGAGGACAAAAAAGCATGCAGGTTTTCCCATGCTGCTGTGCCTCACTGCAGCTGCCATCCATTGTGCTTGCCGCCCCCAGCACCCTCCCTACGCCTCTGGAAAGGTGGACTTTGCAATTCAGGCCTTAAAGGTCACAAGCCAGCATCCCCAAGCTGGATAACCTCTTGTAATTGAACCTGGCTTCTGCTCTGGCCCTTGCATACTTCAGGATGCACCCCAGATCCTGTTTCCTATTCCCAGGCCCACGCTGTGCCTGCCAGAAGTGCCTAAATTGGCAATGCAAACACCTCACCAAAAAAAGTCAGGGAAAGGCAACCTCATCACCACCACGCGTCAATCAGGTGCTGCAGTTGTGGAACTCCTTCCCCTGGGGTACAAGAACTGCCCCCTTCCCTAGAGATCTTCCAGCGGTGGTTGAGTATGTTTTTAGTAATTGCAGCCATTTATCCAAAGCGGCTTTGGATGGCTTTGCTTCAGTTCAGAGTAATTCAGATAGACATCACTTTGCTTAGGGTTCTCTCTGAAGTGACTCCAAAGTGAGGTGATTTGGGAGTGTGATTTTTATTTTTCAGATTGAATGCCCAGCCTGTCACATGTCCATGTTGAGCAGGACCCCTGCATGACCTCACTGGAAGAGAGCCAGGGAGATGATGAGCAATCACTAATCATGGCTTCTTGAAATAACAAGCAAACCACTCAGGAGGTTTTGCAAATGTCTTCCAGGTCTTTCAGTCACAGCACCAACATTGTGTGATAAACAGCCTCAAAGGCTGCAGAAAGAGAATCAATACAGAGCAATTAACCGTATTAACATAATCAATAAGGTACAATTACCCGTATTGATCTCTAGGTAGAGATTGTTGACCAAGGCTTCATGGGCAATCTGAGGGTCATGTCAATGCCAAAAACTAGGGGTTCAGAAACCCTAACGGTATGCAAGTATCTGAAGCTGTAGGGCTACTGGTCATTCAGCAGTCTTTCCTTCCAAGGCAACATCAGGGAAATGACCAAGAAGAAACCATAGATGCAGGAGTCAGAGGGGGAGGAGCCAATGTATATTTGAATGGCATCTTGCATTCTCTGAAAAAGGATTTTGGCTGGCAAGTCCAAGTCTTCCTGGAGGAAGAACCCAGGGTAACTGCTGAGCCACAAAGAAATAGTTTAGGACAGTGGTTCTCAAACTATGGGTTGGGACCTACCAGTGGGTCGCAAACCAATTTCAGGTGGGTTGTGGAGCACCTAGGGCAGCCATATTGAAAATATGGGAAGATGGGATGCTGGAAAAGGGGAGGGCTGTGTGTTTGTTTTGTTTGTGTCAAGGTTGTAAATTGGCTTTTTCCTTTCTGATTCACATTGCTATTGGACAATGGCTGAGAAATACCCTAACTGATTGCAGGTTATATCTCAGCCATTGTCCAATAGCCAATGCCAACTGATTGCGGCATTCTCAGGAAAGCCGCAGGCTTTAGCATCACTATGAAGGCACTTCTGGCCAGGACATCACTTCTGGTGGGTCCTGGACAGATTGTCATTCTAGAAAGTGGGTCCTGGTTCTAAAAAGTTTGAGAACCACTGGGTTGGGATAAACGATCAGGAATTGTGAAATGCCACCAAAGATATCTGAGCTGAGTGAAAACTACATATTATGGCAGGTGTGTAATTTGGCCCTGTATGGCAGCTATGGGCAATCAGATCAAGAGACAATGGCATATAGGAAGGGGGATACTCTCTCCCAAGGAAAGTAACAGTTTCAAGGGTCAGTTGTGCCAGGACCGAAACTGTCTGCCTATTCAGTCTGGATCATCAGCCCTTCCTGCAGATGCCATGGCCAACTTCAAAAAAAATGTATTTTCAGGGCAAACAAATAATATAGTGAGAATCTGAGTGAGGATCTGAATCTGCACCACTGTCTCCAATTTGGGTGCTATTAGTTTAATCCCAAAATCAGGTATTGGTCCATCCAGTGGTGGACCTGAGGGGATGCAAGGGGTACAAATGCCCTGGGCACTGGGCTGGGGTGGCGATGATGCCCACCCCACACAGCCACCGAGAAGAAGTGTGAAGCCACTCCGGGAAATGGCTTTTGCAGCTACTTCTAGCCATGAAAGCCATTCCCAGAGTGACCTGGTGTGGCTCCGAAGAGCCTTCTTGGAGAAGCCGGCAGCCCTTAGGAACCACATCAGGGGGGCACCTGCTGGGGGGACACACCCCTGGAGGTGTGCTCCCGGGCACCGACCTTGTCTGGATCGCCCCTGAGTCCATTGCAGGCTATAGGCCATGATGCGTGGTGCAACCTCCTTATTTTAGAAGCAGGCTACCTCAGAATACCAGGTGCAAGGGAGTAGCAACAGGATGCAGGCATCTGGTTGTCTTGTGTGCTCCCAGAAGCATCTGGTGGGCCACTGTGAGATACAGGAAGCTGGACTAGATGGGCCTTTGGCCTGATCCAGTTGCACTCTTCTTCTATTCTTAGTTCTGAGGTTCTTGATTATGTGAATTCATTTCAGTTGGTCTCACAACGTATGTGAAGAGCATGCATATATGCGAGTGACTCTTTTAGATTTGGACACAAATCAATCTTGCCTGGCAAAATAAATAACATGGTGTTCAAACTTGAGCAATGTTGTCTGCCAAATTCATAAAAATGAATATGGACCATTTTTTAAATTCAGAGTTAGGTTAAATGCACAAGGTCACTCACTATCCCAGACAAGCCCCATAATATAGCATATTGTGGACAATGGCAGATTCAATCTTTTTCACTACCGTGGTCTAGTATTCTTTAAAAAAGGCCAGTGTTGCTATTGTTATCAACTGTATGTCATCATCTTCTCTCCTACTTCATCTCCTTCCATAAACCAAAAAGGTAGGATGACAGAGAGAGCTTTTTCTTTGATGACTTTTGCTAGCCTCTTACAGATAACAAAGACAACTGATAGAGGAACTCCAAACTGAAGCAATGAATATAAAATGAGTCGCGCAGCCACATTCTCCTTTTACCCTATTGTGCCTATATACCTCCATAAAATGTTTTTTGGGGAAAGGAGAAACCACATACTGGTAGTGTTTTTACAGACTTGTAGTTTTCCTACATTTCTTTACCATGGAGCAATTCCCCCTACAATTCTGTGTTTAATATTTCAACAACTTGACCCTAAGGGAATACCCAAGAAAGCAGCAGCCAGAAAATCTTCTATCTTCAACTGCAGTCTGGATAACATATTAGGTTCTGCCCCCTGGATTCCACCCAACGTAAATAAACTGGTAGGGGACACTTGGTTTGGGAAACACTTGTCTGAGAAAAATGTATAGTTTTCGAGTCCAGCTTGCTGCACAGTTTCTGCCTAGCCAGCTGAAAGAGATTTGTGGCTTGCTCATCCATAGGCATGGAAGGAACATTCTGGAAGACGGGGAGCAGCTGCAATGAAGAACACATTTCCCCTTGTCATAATACTTATACAGCAAAACGTCTTAGACAGAAAATCTATTTCACATTCCACATATTTATTTACTCTCAGATCTTTCTCAACTGGGTCAAAAATGTTCCAGCTAGGCCGAAAACAGGGCAGATGATGATGGTTAGAGAAATATGGCCCTTAACTCTACACAGGGACGTAGAGCAAAGATGCCAAAACAATTATCCCCAATCAGCTCGGGGTTTTTATAGGAAGAGTGAAAGAACAAGATAAACAGGGTGGTATGCAATGGCTCAAGTCTGCATAGACATGTAGTGAGCACATACAATGAGTAGTCGTGAATCTTAAATATGGTCTTTCTCTTTAACCTACCTTGCTTAACAGTAAGATTTTTACTAATCTCTGTGTGCACAATTACTTCTGTATTTATACCAACTTGCACCATTACCTATGAGACATTTAGTTCTCCAACCTCCCTAACTGTTTTTTACTTGGCAGGTTATATTTCCACTTCATTAGGAATAAGGTTACCAGATACAAACTAGGACCGCCTGCCTCTACCTTTAACCATTGTATAGAATGACGGTGGCGTGCAGTAGCGCGTCACTGAGTTTGCCCCTCCCTCCCATGAGCGTGGGAGATCGGGGCTTTGCTATGGGCTGACTGGATGGGGCGGAGCGAGCGCTGCTTTGTGCGTGCGCTTGCCTCAGCTCGGCAGTTGGAGCCTCAGCCGGCGAAACCCACCCATCCCCTCCTTCTTCCCAGTCTGACATTGTTGGTCGCTGAGGGGCGGGTAGGAATTTTTTGCCAACCATCTTTTGGCTGTGATGATTGGTTTTTTCGCCTATCCCAGACTGGAGCTGGGTAAGGGGGTTTAAATAGGTTGGTCACTTCATTTAGGCAGGATAAGTGCGGGCCGGGTAGGTAAGGTCTCATTGGTGTTCACATAAGGCGGCACAGGTGGGGGCTGGCTAGGCTGCTCATACGTTGCATAACCGGATCAGTGGGTGGCTAGGCCAGAATCCCTGCTTGGACGTGCAAAGGCTGCCCCAAAAGGCGAGGCCTGGGGTGAGCCGGCGCAGTCATGCTGCCTTGCCTCTCGGGGCGGCAAAGATTGCCCTGATTGGTCCGCGACCAGTCTTGGGCCAGAGCCAGGTGGTACACCCGTTGGTCATCCAGACCGCAAGGGGGAGAGACGGCTAGGGCCGTTTCCCTCAACCAGTGCCTGCACTTTTGGGTGTTACCCTGCTGCTATAATTGTATTAAAAATGTTTAATAAAGTGGCCCATAGCATCCAAAGCCTGGTCTCGCGTGCTTATTTACGGGATGGAGGGTAAGAGGGAATGTTTGCAGGTGCAGCTTTTAAAACCCTTTCATGGTGAGCTGCACCTGCCCAAATTCCCCTTTTCTATACAATGGTTAAAGATATAGGCACTGTCCCAGTTTGTATCTAGTAACCCTAATTAGGAACAACTCATATGCCTGGAATGCCCCCATATTGTCTCTGATTAGGCCCCCATATCAGCAGTAACCCACATTCTGTTGACTTGATGAATCAGAGAGTAAGGAAAAGGACTCTTCCAGAAGACCAAGTTCTATGTCTTATGGCAGTGTTATTTAAACTGTGGGTTGGGACCCACTTGGAGGGTCACAACGATGTCAAGTGGGTTGCGGAAAGCTGGGAGCAGCCATCTAACTGCAGACCTCATTCTTGTTATATTCCTTTTGTGAGTGTTAACAGCTTGACTTTTCAAGTGAGGGTTTTCTTAATTGTTTTTAGTTCAGTGCTTTTACATAATATCTTGTCCTAATCTTGCTTTCTGTCAGAGATGTTTCATGGTTGTACAATTGCTGCAGTACAAGAATGCCAATTTGCTTTTCAGGAATGTCATTTTATTATGTTACAATGACAGCACTTCCTGCTTGATGATGTCATTTCCTGCCACACATCACTTCCAGGTTAATGACATCACTTCTGATGGGTCCCAACATGAGTGCCATTCTAAAAAGTGGGTCCCAGTCTAAAAGGTTTGAATTACCACTGCCTTCTGGGACTACTAAAAAAGAAACAACTCCCTCAACAACCATGACAATTACAATCCTCCCACCTGAAAGCCTTGCATTCAAAATTGTCTTTGCGTCATACTTTTGTGCTTATCTTTTTGCTCTGTCCTGGAAAAGAAGATAAGGAAGATGGAAACACTTCTGCAATGAACTTTGGGTCAGGAAAGGACTTTCAACTATTATAGAGCACATAGTACCAGAATTCAATCTTATGCCCCAGAAATATGGGGAAAGGCTTATATAGCCTTAGGGACAATAACTTCCAGAGCTCCACATGCAGAAGAGTGATCCACCATGTGCCAGAGCATAATTGACACAATCTGGACCTCAGTGAATCCACATGTACTGCCCGTTCTAAATTATTCCGTCTCTTCCCCTATGAAAGAGCCCCTGGGTTTGTATTATAGGTTTCTTTCCATCAGCAGAAACTTGGGAGGCAGTGGGCTTAAGGTGTGCCCCACAGTAATCACTGTTTTTCTCAGATCTTCTGCCCACCACATACCAGAATTGAACAGTAGCTTACAAGTGACACCAGAGCATAAGCAGCCATATATTTAATTTCTCCTGGAATAAAAACACTGCATTGATTTTTGATGCTGATGTCTATTTTCATACTGAACAGCATGGTTCTCTTTGTGCAGACAAATAGTTCAATGTGTGCATGATTTTTTTTTAAATGACTCTTGTAGAAGAGTATACGTTTATGATGTATCATGTAGATATTCGAACCTTCTTTATTTTTCATAACCATTTTCTACCAATGATGTGCTGGAGATTGCATTTTTACCAGTGTTGCTCTAACACATCATTGGTAGAAAATTAATACAAAACTAGAGTTGGTACTCCTTCTTTATTGGGCAGGTGGGGCAGTCCGTTCTGGGTACCAGGCCAGAAGAGGGTGCTTTCATGGCCACAATATGGCTACACATACGCTCTGGAGTTTTAAAGAGTTTCCAGCAAGCAGGCTAGACCCTTTGGATTGCCGGAGAAGAGAGAGTCCAGAAGTGACATGATGTCATCAAATGATGTGACACTGTGATGTGATTATGTCATCTCCATCCTGTGTGCCACTGCTCCTAGCGACACTGCTGTTTTAGCGGTGTTAACACAAACAAATGTTTGTAGCTGCTTTTTGCTATTGATGCAGACCACTAGTAAAGGAAGACTATTACTAGTTTGGTTATCAGCTTCTTTAAATGAGCGATGGAGAGTAGGAAGGCCAAGTAGACTACTTGTAGATTTATCTGAAATAGCTCTGCAAAGGTATCTGGCTCCCAATGTTTAATAATAGCAACAACAAAAACACATTTGACTTCTTCTTTTTTCCCTTCTAAATTAGGCTGCTGAAACGAAGAACAAATTTGGACAATTTGGCCTCAATGTGCATGTTTGCAATGTGCATGCTTAACTTTAATTGCACGGAGGGTAGTTTGTCCCAACAGTTATTCTATTCATTCTGTTGATACTATGTCTAAACTCCCATGATTAAATAATAAGATCCCAGTTTGCAGGTAAGTGGTTAGAACAGCTCAAGGTGTGCTTACTCCACAAATGCGTGAAGAGGGACTGACAGATGCAGCGTTTCCTAAAGTACACTAATCATATGAGAGCTTAGAGGTAAACCAGAAGTGGAGAGAGCCATGAGCTCAGTTCTAGTAAAAGCACATTTCTGGTCTGATCATGTGCACGGTTATAGAATTATAACAAATCTAGACTTTTATCCTTCATATGTGAGGCAAATAAAACACATAAAAACAGCGACGGGATCTACAAACAACCTGGGGGAACGCTGGGCGGGACTTACGCGGGGCTTCCGCGTGATTGGCTGCCCGTCCGCAGCGTTCTGCAGCTGTCCTGGCCTGGGGGGGCTGCCCCTGGTTAGCGCGCCCCATCGCTGCTCGCCCAGGCACCCGGCGCGACCCTCACCCATCCTCCGCAGCGAGCAGGAGCCCCCCGAGGCCAGGGCAGCTGCGGATCGCCGCAGGCAGGCTGCCAATCACCCAGATGTCCCGCCTACGTCCTGCCCAGCATTCCCCCAGGTCATTTGTAGATCCCGTCGCTGCATAAAAAATGTTGTAAAAAAACTGGAAATAAAAAGTGATGAGATCTATAGGTGCACTGTTGATATGAGTAAATGCATCCCACAGCTAAAATGGAAGAGGCACACAGCCAGGTTTTCTAAGTCCCTTCCCTACTAAAGGGCTCCTTGTACCAGCTGACAAACCATTTGGAAACTCAAAGCAAATGTTCTCTGCATTAAGTGCTTTCATCAAATATCCTCAGTGGCAGCATAATTAGCTGGTGTCAGAGGTAACCCCCCCCCATCTTCTGCATACACATTTAAAGTGGTCCTTTGAATATTGTCCCAAGAATATGAAAATGGCAGCCACTTCTTTTGCATCTATGAGTCAAAAGCTTCAAATCAAGCCTTCCTCCTCCACGAAACTTCAGCTTTAATTTCAAGCATGTACTTAAGTTGCACATGGGATTTTTGTCAATGGAACAAAAGACCAGGTGTCAAGGTAATGCATAGTTAGGAGTACCTGGCCTGCCTGGGTAGCTTTTATGTTAAGAAACACAAAAATGGCTCTAGGCAGTGAACACAGCACTGGTAAATTTCTTAGTAAAAGAAAGATCTCCTCTCTCTGCCTCTTTCTATCCCGTTTATGACAGATAAGAAGAGCAATAGCCAAAGTGAAGTAATATTTCAGGGGTGGTGTATATTCATTGAAGGGAAAAGTATAAGCTGTTTTTTATTTGCTGTTCATATGGTTTCAATTTTTTTACAGTGTCTTGATCTGCCTTTCCTTATGAATAATGTCTTTACATTCAAAAGCCCCATATTTCTTACAGCTTGCAGGCTTATACTTATGCTTGTTTGTAGTATATTCAGTATTGGAGATCATAGCCAACATCAAGAATAGTGTTGTGTCTTAGCGGCATGCTTGCTAGAGAGAAGCAAACAACCCAAAACAAACTGCCAACTCTCTCTCTCTCTCTCTCTCTCTCTCTCTCTCTCTCTCTCACACACACACACACACACACACACACACACACACACACACAGAGAGAGAGAGAGAGAGAGAGAGAGAGAGAGAGAGAGAGAGAGAGA
>JAJKFI010000096.1:2337812-2378974 GCA_029204185.1 Lerista edwardsae
GAGAGAGAGAGAGAGAGAGAGAGAGAGAGAGAGAGAGAGAGAGAGAGGTGCCAGGTGCAAGGGAGTGGCAACAGATGCAGGAATCTTATTGTCTCATGTGCTCCCTGAGACATCCCTGAGTGGGCCATTGTGAGATACAGGAAGCTGGACTAGATGGCCTTTGGCCTGATCCAGCAGGGCTCTTCTTATGTTCTTATGGGGGGGAGAGAGAGAGAGAGAGAGAGAGAGAGAGAGAGAGAGAGAGAGAGCATTCAGGACAAGGATCTGTTTTCTCTCTATTTGTAAAGTGTAATGGATTGCATGAATGGCACTAATAATAATGATCCCAATAATCAATAATACTAGTAATGCTCAGAATCAATGGCTGAGATTCAAATCGGATCACATGAGAGCTTTGCTAATGCCAAGCTTCTTTGTGAGCCACCTGCCTGCAGCAGCATTCGCCAACACTGAGAGGCCCTCCAAAGTGAACACACCCATGAGAAGCAGCAGAAAGAACAGGCCACATCTCCCTGCCTGTGTAGGAACATTGTCCATTTGTACACACATAGATTCCATCCAGTGGGCAAGCTGACAACAGCAAAGCTTCACTGTGCACACTTGCACATGGCGCTCTTGCACAGGTGAGCTGCTGCATTCACTCCAGTGGAGGTGTGCACGTCAGAGCCACCAAAATCCGGAAGCAGATTGCTGGACTGGCATGACAGACTGAGTCAGTGGGAACACAGCCAGGATGCTCTCCTATTCTATTGCAAATTTTTCTTCCATGAGTTGTGTGGGGAAAGGATGTGTGCTTGCTTCAAGCCAAGAGCTCTTTCGCTCAAGTTCCTCCTCCCATTATGTTTTCCATGGCTGATTATAAGTGCACAACTTTACATTGTGAAACAGTTGTTCCATCAAATGGCTATCAGCCTGTTCTTAATCAGCAGTTATGGCTTTGTCAAAACATTCTGGCATGCTGAGGTTATGCCAACCTGTGTCACATTGGAGCATTGTGAAATGAAAAACCTGTGTGTGCAAGAATGCCATATTTATGTGTATATATGGATATGTGACTATACAGTCAAACTGTAGAACACTCGTTGCTGAGATGCAAACAGCCGGCTTGTGGGCTTGCCAAAGGCATCTGGCTGTCTCTGGTAGGGAGTAAGATTCTAGACTAGGAGCGCAATCCTAACCTGGAGTTAAGGACGGCACAGTTCAGTCATTCAACTTCTTTTCTCCGCTCATTTGGCTGTCTAGAAAATCAAGAGGAAATCCCATTTAATGCCAAGCAATTTCAATTAGTAATACAAAGAATAAAAGCTTGCCTAAAAATATGTGATTCACTTTAAGCATTACTGTAGATGAATATAAAAGCTACCTCATCCATCAGAAGGGTTCCTGAGGGGAAGAGTCTTGGAGCACAATCCTTACCTGGAGTTAGGCCAGCACAGTTTGGCCAGCAGAATTTGGCCAGCACAAGGGCCACCGTAAAGCATGTTTGGACCACTCTCGGAGTCAGAGAGGCCAGCACACAGGCGTGCGCCATCCTCCCTGACTCTGAGAGCAGTCCAAATGCTCTTTATGATGGCCCTTGTGCTGGCCAAATTTTGCTGACCTAACCTGGCCTCACTCCTCACCCCAGACATTTCACCTGCCTAGTTTTTTTTTATCAAAATAGAAACACAGGAAATGGTAAACACAAATGGCACCATGCCATGTTGTGCCTTAGTTCTTCCTGTGATAGTTCTCCCTGTGAACTGTTTCATTGGTGCTAATTCCACAAGTCCTTTGGCCTGCTATTCAGATGAGGCAGGATCTGTCTTGGAACTGACACAGGTGTCAACAGGTCTAGGCAGACTAGATGGGCTTTGTTCACTGCATGCATGCTCCAGTCTACAACCTGATAAATCAAAGTTAAATGAAGAGGTTTCTGGTAGAAAAGGACTAAAGGATGTAAAGGATTCCAAACAAAAGCCATGCAGTTTTGGACATTTATCTCTAGACAAATTAGTTCAAGGCATGGCTCTAGCACATTTCAGCATTTGCAGCAAATCCAAAGACAATAGCACAGTGGACCAAGTTCAAACATTCAGGCCAACAAAACAATGCAGTGGCATAGCTACGGAGGAACAAGGGGGAATATTGCCACAGGTGCGATGTCTTGAGTGGGTCCAATTTGCACCCCTGATGGCAGATCCTGAGGCAGGTGGAGGAATTCTGCAGCACGGGGAGGCTGTGTGCCTTTTAGAGGCCCTAAAGCAGCCATTTTCAACCAGTGCGCCATGGCATGTTGGTGTGCTTCGAATGGTCCCCAGACATACTGTGGGAGTTTGGGTGAGGGCCACTGGGGGATGTGAGTCCCACACCAGCAGTGCAGCATGCCTTGTCAATGGTCAAAACATTGATGGTGTGAGTTGACAATTCTAGCAGCTTGCCAGTGTGTCATGAGACAAGAAGGTTAAAAATGCCCTAGGGGTTGCTGTCTGATTTATAAATGCCAAGGGTTGTGGCTATAGAAGTGTTCAGTGAGCAGTGCTTCCACCCCACCCACCCCAAAGCAGCAACTTGTTAAACCCTTGATGCACATACCCTAATCTGCCCTGTCAATTTCACAAACCATTACAAATTGGGTCATGACCCTTTGGTGGGTACTGGACCCACAGTTGGAGAGCAACTGAAATAGAGGATTCACAAATCTTAAAAATAAACCAATAAAAATGTGTTGTCGTCCCCAGAATTTGCCATGAGAGTTGTCACTTTGAGTTCCTCTGTAAATCTCTTTGTAGGGTCATCGCAACGTGGCGTAGCTGTGTGGGAGGGATGTGACACTCATCAGTGATGTCAAAGTACTATTGAAGTATTAGGTGGCTGGGCAATGCTCAAACAAGCACATTCCAGACTGCACAATCCATTGCAGTGGGAATTGATATTTTTTGTTTGGGAAAAGCGTTATGTTTTCTGAGCAGCAATGCTTGGCTGCTGGAAATGCAGTATCCCCAAAAGAAGTGCCCCCTTAGTAGAAATTTGGATCCTACAAATGTGGTTGGAGTGCTCTGTGCCAAAACAATTTTGGACAAACATCTAAAATGAGACAGGTTATCAACTTAAAACCAAAAAGAATTGCTTCTCCATCTCCTTTGTTCTGAGGAAAACCTTTGTATTTATAAAGACTTGGATGTATACCACTAATTATGGCTGGTAGAATGAATAACAGCCAGGCACTGAAAGATACAAAAAAAAAAAAATCCTCCAACATTTTTACAATGGCACAACAATATTTGGGATACTGCCCTAGTGGAAACATTCATCTGATAAGAACATTGCTTGGTTGGCAAAAATCAGACAAATCCTTTGAAAAATGGTTTCTATGGCTCAGATGTTTTTATACTTTTTTCACATTGCATTTATTAAAAAGAAAATAAGATTATACTTTTCTCTCACTAGGACAGAGCATCCATACCCCAACAATATAGTAATATTTATCTCTACTTAACTCTATTAAATGGAACATCATGCTGTTCTTATAGGGAGGGGTGGGTTTTTTTGTTGTTGGACACCACCTTTTGGGCAATAACTAGGGTTACCAGATCCAAACTGGGACAGAGTGCCTATTCCTTTAACCATTGAACAGAAGAGGGAATTTTGGCAGGTACAGGTTTTGAAACTTTTCCATGATGAGCTGCACCTGTCCAAATTCCCTCTTTTATACAGAGATTAAAGGTAAAGGCACTCTGTCCCAGTTTGGATCTGGTAACCCTAGAAATAACCACCTGTTGGCGGTTAAAATGCCTGAATAAAAACACAAAATACCGCATTTTGGTGTTTAAGATATTTTCCAGAATTTAAACTTTTTTTTCCAATTAGAAATAATACTGTGGTTGCATCTGCTGACACTATATGACACTATATCACCTATATCATCTATCTAATACACTTTTAAAGCATTTTAAATTAATAAAAAAATGAAAACTTGGATTGAGAATGTAGAATAAAAACATATAACACTGCAATTTGCTATTTTAATCAAGACATTTTGGAAAAACGTATCACCCAAAACACACACCCCTACTTATCGGTTTAGGCAAAGAGTTCACCATGTCCCCTACTTCATATTGTAATTCTTAGAATTATTTATATTCCCACCTTTCTTCCAGTATGGAGCTTGGCGTGACATGTATGGGACACCAAAGTGAGTCCCCAACCAGGCACTGATGTGATGTAGCATAGATGTTATCATGCGCTCTAGTCCTTGCTTTGAGACATAATAACCCTCCTAACAGCAGGGTTAAGAACATAAGAAAAGCCTTGCTGGATCAATGACACTATACGTTTCCGGGTGGTGAAGGGATTGTGAAGATTGTCAAGAGATCAGCAACTTCATTTTTAGCTCCTTAATAACTCTTGGGTGAATGCCATCTGGGCCCAGTGATTTCTTTATCTTTAATTTATCAATTAAATCTAACACATCTTCTTTTTTAACTTCTATCTGACTTAGTTCCCTAGTCAAAAGGGACGGTTCAGGCAGCGGTATCTGCCCAAGGTCTTCTGTTGTAAAGACAGATGCAAAGAGTTCATTCATTCATTCAAGTAGTATTTATATACCACTTTTCAACACAAAGTTCACAAAGCGGTTTACAGGCAAATGGTAATAATAAAGTTAAATTTAATTGTGATATTAGTGGCTCTAGTTAACTATTTGTTTCTGCAAGTGTTCTGTATTTTTGTTGTTTTTATTTTGGTATTTAAATTGTTTTTGGTTATTTTAAAGAAAAAGATGATTTACTAAAAAAAACACATCCAAATGAGCAATATTCATCGCATTTGTTGCCTCACCACCAGATAATTTAGAAAGGCATTGGAAAAGAATGTAGCAAAGGCTTTTTTTGGTATTTAATCCCAAGAAGATATTGCCAACTAATTTTGCTCTTTTATAAAAATGAAATTCAATTTATCTTTCTATTAGCTGAATAAATAATCATTCTGTTTCTTTATAACTGAGAGCTCAACTTGTTGAAAGGCTACAGAATTGCTTTGAACATAAGGGATCAATTTTCTGATCGTTCCATTATATTATTTTAGCTCTAGAACAACAGTCCACTTCTCTATTATGTGAAATTGCTACACTAGTCATGTCTGTTTTGTTCTCATAATCTTGGAATTCAACTTCTGATGCATTAGCTCACTCTCATAAACATTCAAATATTTTCTAAGACTCTTTGATGAAGAGGAATAGCTCACACTGCTTTCTTTCTTTCTTTTTTGTTTGAGCGGAGTAATTATTCTTATTATTTTAGTAAAGAATTATTTCATTTCTGACACAGAGGCAACCACAGTCTGCATAGTGAAGAGGACCTGGCCCAAGTAGTTCAAGGAACAAAAGAAATGGTCCACGTCTTGTATACATTTTGTATGACTCATACATACCTTGCCCTTATCAGCTATAACAGTGAGCACTGCTAGTATCTGAAGGCCCTGGTCCATACTTTGCATTGCATTGGGTCTCATAGAATCATAGAGTTGGAAAGGACCTACAAAGTCATCTAGTCCAGTGGGGCTTACTCTCTAGTAAGTCTGGATAGAATTGCAGCTTGAGGGCCCAATTGGATAGGATTGTGCCCTGAGTCAAGTTACGCCACTAGGTACTAGGGGGAGGTTGTAGCTAATGAATGGGGCTTTTGGTGACCAAAATAGACAACCGTTTATGTTTTCTACCATTCTGTCCACTTGAATTTTCTGCCCACAAAGAATTTTCTGCTCTGTTTCCAGCTGTGACATCTGATACATATAATGTAGATACATAAAATTATGAGCAATCTCAAGGTCAGCATCCAGCCATATAAGAAACTATGGAAGGTCAGACAATGCGACCTGTCCCAGCTTAAACCTACCAGCTGACATTGTGGCCAACATTTGGTAGGCTGGGTTGGTTGTGTTTGGGGAGTACTTCAATGGCTTTAAACAATATCTGTTTGTTTTATATATGTAAAGCTTTTGGAGGACATGGTTGACAGATAGGCTACAAATGTGAAACTGAATCCATCGTTTGGAATAGAACATGCTTCACATACAGTATGTGCATGTGCAAAAGAATACTTTAAAATGTACCACGTGATAACATCATTCATCAGGCCCACAAACTGCAGTCGTCTTTTGTATAGTATAGCAGCTGAGAAGAGAAATGCAAGAACATGTACAAGGCATATTCATAACAATAATTATTTCCACAAACAAACTGGAAACTTGGCCATGACAGGATGTGAAACTCTGAACCCAGGGAGTTAATATATTTTCAAGCTTCATACTTAGATCACTAAGCCATCCCCTCTAGTCAAGGAAGCCTTTTTAATAAAACAAAAGGTCATTAGAATTAAGAGCATAAAAGCTTACAAATGATAGCATAGATGGAGTTCCAAGCCCATGCAATACCAAATAGAGCATTTGGCTCCGTTTTGGAATTAAAAATTTAGGCCCACTCAGGGGTTCTCTTGCTCAGTTTGTACTCACCAATCTAATCTACATTGATCGACAACTTCTGGCTGCAATCCGCAAAGCATTTACTCTAGAGTAGCGGCTATTATGCAAGCCTCTAATTGGAATGCTTTGGTATATATAAATAAATAACCTGACAAAGGCATTGCAAACGACTGCCTATTAGTGAAGAAACAGAAGGATGGGTATATTTCAGCACGATGTAGGACATCTGCATTTATTTGTCGCTTCATGACAGACTCCTTCAGTGCACAACTTTTTATTTTTATTTTTCACATTTTTATACCACTCTTCTGCCAAGGAATGCTGAGGCTAAGGGCGCAATCCTAACCTGGAGTTAGGCTGGCACAGTGAGGCCAGCAAAGTTTGGCTGGCACAAGGGACACTGTAAAGTATGTTTGGACCACTCTCAGTGAGGCCAGCACACAGATATGCGCCATCCTCTGTGACTCCAAGAGTGGTCCAAATGCACTTTACAGTGGCCCTGGTGGTGCTGGCTAAACATTGCTGGCCTCACTGTGCCAGTCTGACTCCAGGTTAGGATTTTGCTCTAAGAGTCAGCCCAACGAGCATTATGGATTGCGCCCTGAATGTTATTTAAATGAGTTAATAAAATGTCTTTGACTAATTCTTGTGGAGGAAACAAATTATTTCAAACTGGTCTAAATACATGAAGAATATCACAGTTTTTGTTTCATTGGGTTGTATCTGGAGACAACCAAACAGTCAAGCACAATTGAAATTAGGGCACAATCCTAACCAAGCCCTCACAAAACTGACAAAAATGGGGCATGTGCTGCATCCTGCAGTTGTGGGGCAGTCACAGAGGTCTCCTCAATGTAAGGGAATATTTGTTCCCTCATCTCAGAGTTGCATTGTCCTTACCCTGGTGCTCAATTAGACAAGTCAGTTTTTGTAACAAATTGAACTTCAGTGGGACTTAGCGCCTAATCCTATCCAACTCTCTAGCACCAATGCAGCCATAATGCAGCCCCAAATTAAAGGAACAAATATTCCCTCACCTTGAGGAGGCCTCTGTGACTGCCTCCCACTGTTGGTTGCAGTGCACATCCTGTTTGCACAGCTGCATCAGTGCTGGAAAGTTGGATAGGAATGGGTCCTTAATCATGAATGACTTTTTTTGACCCAAATCCTTTTCTGCTCATTCCCAAGGAAACTAGAGGCTAGGGACTAATATAACCAAGGGTGCAATCCTAACCAACATTCCAGCACTGACATAGCTGTGACAATTGGGCATGTGCTGCATTCTGCAGTGGACATTTGTTTCCTTACCTCAGGGCTGCACTGTGGCTGCACTGGTGCTGAAAAATTGGATAGGATTGGGATCTGAATATATTAAAACCACTGAATCTAGAACTGGAAAACATTCTTCAGATCCAGAGGTCTTGCACCGATAGGGCTGCACAAAAAAACAAATATTAGCTTGAAAACTTCTCATGGTTGAAAACAGCAAAATCAAAAAGCAGTTAGAAGTTGTTTTATTGAAGAGAATAATTATTGTTTCTGATAGAAATGTGCTATCATAAGCACGTTTAGTTATGGTACTTTTTGAGTGCGCAAAGCACTTCATATGCTTTTTCTTGATGGAATCCTTGTAAAAACCTGTGAGGTGAATCTTATTATCCCCGTGTTATAGCTGAGACTGGGAGGAAGTTGCTGGCCTAAGGCCACCTAAAGAGTTCATGGTAGAGGCAAGATTCAAAACCAGGGAAATCCTGATTTGCAGCCCAGTCCTTAACCAACCCCTCTACACAGCTGCGTACCCAGCGACGGGATCTACAAACGACCTGAGGGAACGCTGGGCAGGACGTAGGCGGGACATCCGGGTGATTGGCAGCCCGTCCGCGGCAATCCGCAGCTGCCCTGGCCTGGGGGGGGCTCCTGCTCACTGCGGAGGATGGGTGAGGGTTGTGCAGGGTGCCTGGGCGAGCAGCGGTGGGGCACGCTAACCGGGGGCAGCCCCCCCAGGCCAGGACAGCTGCAGAACGCTGCAGACAGGCAGCCAATCACACGGAAGCCCCACGTTCCCCCAGGTCGTTTGTAGATCCCGTCGCTGCGCGTACCACTATCTTGCATTTGTGGACAAACTTAAGTGAGGTTAACATTATGGTATGCAGGTTCAGCCCACCCATGAGGTCAACTGAAACAGTCACCTCAAGCAGCAGATTGGTTAATGGTTGCCCATTTCTGTCCACCTGCTTGCCTTTGATTGCTTCTCTTTCACTCCTTAGATTAGAAAAGGATGAGAGGGAAAGACAGGAAGAGCAAATAAGCCGGAGGTTAGAGTGCTGAGCTAGAGGATTATTGGCTGGAATATCAACAAGTATTGTGGCATTTGGCTGGCCACTTCAGGTGTCAGAAGGACCAGCCCAAGAGACATGTCCTCTTTTCTTTCAGCAAAATGGCTTAAAATTTTTTTCTACTATCTGTAGTACAAAAAGGGAAATAATGCTTAGAATACCTATTAAAACATCCCTGGTGGACTTTTGTTCATATAAAATCACAACACAATTTAGTGAAAGTGATATTCTCTTCTCAGGAGAAACTCAGGCTCTAATAATTGTCACAGGGTACATCCGGATTGATTAGACACGAGGCTAGAGAAATCACTAGTAGCCACTACTTTCAGTCTTTCACACTGCTCATTCTTTACATTTTTTCCTTAAATGAAAATTTATGAGTAGGGTACTATTTGAACAGCATTCAGGTCATGAACCTTCCCCGTGAAGAACAGACACGCATTAATGATTATTATTTCTACGAGAATAAAAAGAAATTAATATTTTAAATGACCATTTAACCATTCCACCCTACTGTTATGAATCTCTTTGAAATGAAATTGGCAAATGAATTCTTAATAACCATATTTATATGGAAATAACAGGGATTGGCACTTCATTTCTTTTAATTATTTGAAATGGCAACATGAACTCTAATGGAGCGAAGCTTAGGGTGTAGATGATCAAACATTTTTTGGTCCCTTTCCCCAAATTAATGAGATCTGTTTAACAAGGAAAATGACTGAAGTGTTCTAAACTACAAGAACATTTTTTTCTCCCTCTAAGCTGTAAAAAAATTGTTGGCTTCTTGTAATCATACAGTCACACAACAGCACTATCAGCTGAGAATAAAGGACCTTGCCTGTTATATAGCAAAAATGTCAGCATTCATGTGTTAATAACGGAGGAATTGTTCATAGGCATGATAATTAAAAAAATACGTATACACTGGCATAAAAGATTAGAACAGCTCAATTATAGGGTACAAACTAATAGCCAAATTCTCACATTAGGATAACTTCTTCACTGGTAGAGAAATGAAGTTAAAAGAACACAAACAGAATTCACAGTAGGGAGCATTTCTTGGGTTTGTTTTTATTAATTGCTGGATTAACAAAGCAAGACTTGGTGGAAAAAACTATGGATTTTCTTGATGACAACTTTAAGAAAAAGGTTGCTTCAGTCTGTGAAAGGGAAAAGAGGTTAGATAGCAAATAACGTATTTTGGAAATTTAAAATAGATTTGAAAAATGCCATCTGTTAACTCAAGAATGGAAGCTTAATTATTTGAAAAAAGATGTTTTAATATGTGAAGGTCCTGGATCCAAAGCTTCACAAAACAATCTGCAGTATGAAATTGAAATACTGTTGGCATGTTAGAGGAATCAAAGGAACCATCCATCTGATGTACTCAGTGATGAGCTCACACCTATCCAAAGCCCTTGACTTGTCGACTAACTCAGTAGTTCTCAAATTTTTTAGACTGGGACCCACTTTTTAGAATGGCACTCGTGTTGGGATCCACCAGAAGTGATGTCATTAACCTGGAAATGATGCCATAGCCGGAAGTGAAATCATCAAGCAGGAAGTGCTGTCATTGTGACATAATAAAATGACACCCCTGGAATACAGACTGGCATTTTTGGACTGCAGCAACTGCACAACCATGAAACATCCCTGACAGAAAGCAAGATTAGGAGAAAATATTATGCAAAAGCACTGAACTAAAAACTAAATTTTAAAACAAAATTAAAAGAAAACCTCACATGAAATTTCAAACTGTTAAACTCACAAAAGGAATATAACAAGAGTAAAGTCTGCAGTTTCCAAGATGGCTGCTCCCAGCTTTCCGTGACCCACCAAGTGGGTCCTGACCCACAGTTTGAATAATACTGTTCTAATTCATTAATTAATGCCATGCAGAGCCCGATCCTGAGTGTTCTATTTCCTGGCGGTACGTGTATACCGCTGGTGCTAAGTGTCACGAACATGCCATAAAGCATATGCGGTAAAGCAATAGCCTCCCTGCCCTGAGGATCAGGATCCAGCCATTTCAGTGCTGCTCAAGCTCTGGGCAACCCCAGGTTCAGGACTGGGCTGCCCTTCATTTGTGTACTACCTCCTAATTGGAAAGAATGTCCTTATTTCTGACTGTGTACCTACATCATCAGCATTTTGACTTCAGCATTTTAACTTCTTCACTAACATGGCAATTCCAACAATAAAGGAATCATATTGCCAAGACACATACCCATTTGCCAGTCAGTTAATGTTCTGAAAGACAAATATTTGAAGTTATTAATAATGCTGGAGTCAGGACTTAAAAGATCAAATAAGGGATACAGAAATCCTTGCAAAAGTTTAAAACACCATTTAGTTTTCTGCAGAAGTATGCAAATCAATGTCGGGAATAAAGCCCAGGAGAAAACTATATTTTAAAATATATTTGAATTCCTCTTTAGTTCTATTTAACCCTCAGTATTTTTCCTGCTAAACGTTTGCCCTCGAGCCTGCTGTGAAGAAAATAATGAGAGAAACTATTTAAATCCCCTAAAATATTGTCAGTGACTCTTTCTTCAGTTATTACCTTTCAGATGCCATGGGCGGCATGTAAAATCTGATTGCTACTACAGTACTTCCTGTTTGGATGCAGTGGAAAAAAAGGGTCCCTCATGAGATTGTAAAGGCTTATATATGCACTTTGTGAGTTGTGTCTGTGATGTTATGATATGGTATTTTTACTCTGTGGATTGTGGAAGAGTTATTTTCATATTAATGTATTAAATCTCTCTCTCCTCTTAACCAAGGATTCACAGGCACTGTTGGGCACTAAATAAATGCTCCCATCATCCCTAAAGTCAGCACAACGACTAGAGCAAAGCAGGGCCAGCTCTAGGAGCAGCAGGGCCCAATGTGGGGCATTCCCGTGGGGCCCACTCCCTCCTCATGGGGCCCCCAGTCACCAGAAAAGCGCTTGTGGTGCCATGCACAAAGCATGGCACCTGATGATGACATCACAACCAACTGCTTCAACTGCTTCTTCAACAAACAGCCTTTGGGGGCTGTTTGGAGGCAGGGTCAGGTGGGAGGGCCCAAGGCAAAGCTGCTGTACTTGCCCTACTAACTTACAGCCCATAGAGATCCTGGCTGCAGCAGCAGGCGATATGCTCACTGTGCTTGTGTGGGGCCCTCCAAGGTAAGGGGCCCAGTGTGACGACATTGGTCACATTGGCTTAAGGCTGGCCCTGAAGCAAAGGTTGGATAAGTTTATGCTTCCAGGAAGGATGTTTTTTGGGGGTGGGGCAGGGGGTCCAGAATCTTGGAAGCTATACATATTGAAACAGGCATTCCTCGGTATCCGCTAGGATTCTGTTCCAGACTCCACTGTGGATACCTGAAACTGTAGATACTGGAAATGCCTTTCTAAAGATAGGGGAACATCAGTGGTTTTGCTGCAACAAGATTTAAAAAAAAGAGATTTGTTTAATCTTCTCCTATCTTTGGGCTCCAAGATCACCGCAGACGGTGACTGCAGCCATGAAATTAAAAGACTTTTGCTTCTTGGGAGGAAAGCTATGGCGAACCTAGACAACTTAATGAAAAGCCGAGACATCACCCTGCCAACAAAGGTTCGCATAGTCAAAGCTATGGTTTTCCCAGTCATGTATGGCTGTGAGAGCTGGACCATAAGGAAGGTGGAACGCCGAAGAATAGATGCTTTTGAGTTATTGTGTTGGAGAAGACTCTTGAGAGTCCCCTGGACTGCAAGGAGATCCAATTGGTCAATTCTACAGGAAGTCAAGCCCAATTGCTCCCTGGAAGGATAAATCCTGAAGCTGAAGCTCAAATACTTTGGCCACCTCATGAGAAGAGAGAACTCTTTAGAAAAGACCCTCATGCTGGGAAAGATCGAAGGCAAAAGGAAAAGGGGGCGGCAGAGGATGAGATGGTTAGATAGTGTCACCGAAGCAATGAAAGTGACCACTGGTAAGCGTAGGCAACTCTGGCTGGTAGGACTGTCAGAAGAGGCATAGGGTAGAATTGAGTGAGTGAGCAGCCAGAGAAATAGCTTCTCTCACTCCAGTGCCTAGGCCAGTGCCAGAAAGAATGACAAAGGATTCATTGTTTGCTGTTTGCTCTGGCCAGAACAACCATTCTAACCCAGAGGAAGGGACCAGTTTGTGACCAGTTGTCATTCTCCATCTGGATAGATGGAATTTCCCCTGCATACACACACACACACACACACACACACACACACACACACACACACACAGAGAGAGAGAGAGAGAGAGAGAGAGAGAGAGAGAGAGAGAGAGAGAGAGAGAGAGAGTCCTCACACACAAAAATCACTCAGCTCATTTATTACTTGCTTTAGGTAGGGTTATGTGAACACTAGGGTTATGTGAAAAGGGGGCGGCAGAGGATGAGATGGTTAGATAGTGTCACCGAAGCGATGAACATGAAATTGGGCGAACTCCGGAAACTAGTGGAGTACAGGGAAGCCTGGCGTGCTGTGGTCCATGGGGTTGCGAAGAGTCGGACACGACTTAGCGACTGAACAACAACAATGTGAACACTACTGATGACTTTTTCCAGCACCTGTGGTGTAACTATTATAACAAGGGGTTGGATGCTAAGACCAAGAAGACAAATCAGAGTCCAGAAGCCATGGTTGGATCACATCTAAATTACTGGAATTCCACACCTGTGGAATCTGTTTGTAGTATCCTTTTTCCTTTTGTTTGTACAAGCATGCAGTTCAAATTGTAGCTATAGCTCAGGTTACAGTTGTGCTGCCATATAGATGAGAATAGAGACTGCTAATGATCATTGCCCAGCAAAAAAAATCAATAACTTGTTAAGTACTTAAAAGGTCACCTCCATGTATGTTCTTCACCATCTTGTGGTCTCCCCTGCCAGGTAAGTATGAGCTCGCCACTGCATCTGCTTATTCCCATTAAAATAGGCCAAATGGCTGCCTTCCCCCCTCCTTAAAGGGCCACAAGAGAGAAGAGCATACATTATACATTTCTGAGCATGCATGGATACGTTCTGATTGTTTTAAACTTGGGGCATCATTGGGCTTTAACTTGTTTGGAATACTGATCATAGGGTAATCATAAACATTGCTGTGTGGCATTTCCTTCGGCACCTGTGCCTGTGATGTATGCTTTTTGGCTCAGAGTGTGGAATTCCACTGGAGCCAGTTATCAGGTGCCAAAGCCTTCAACATTGGTAATTAGTCCATGTGGTACAGATTGATTCACTACTCACTGGCAGATAGATCTTTGGTAGTGACAGACGTGCATAAATCACTACACAGAATGGGAATGGGCACGAATACAGTTTTACAGGGCTATTTTGAAGTCTTGCTGCACAATCCTGTGCAAATCTACTCAGAAGTAACTCCTACTAAGTTCAACTGGACTTAATTCCAGGTAAGTATGTATAGGATTGCAGCCTCATAATCAAATCCTCATATCTTCTACCATTTTTAAGCAAGTTAAAACATCATTGGTGTGCCACAGATGATCACTGATTGCTTGTGTTACTATTACTGCAATTATAAATAGTCTTTTTTTTATTGCAAGCTATGCAACAGCATTCTATTAACAGTAACTCATATAGGCTGAATTCAGACTTTCATTCTGAACCAGAGTGCTGTCCCCTGATGAATTGGGCTACCCTGATCACATGCCCATCAATTTTCAGAACCTGTGGTAATTAGTGCACACAAAGAAATGCAGGCATGGCTTGCCCACCTCTGTTGCTTGAATGCAGAAGCCCATGTTAGCAGAATGCATGTTATGCATGTTAGCTCCAATGCAGAATGCAGAATGCATGTTAGCTCCAAAGAACTCACACTCATTAAATTTAGGGTTAGATCCAGGACAGCCCAAGAGGCACTTTTTCAAGGACTTAGCAGGGGGAGAGTAATTGTCCCTATTCACCCCTGCACAGTGTCTTTTCTAGTGGCTGTTGTTGGTGGTGTTCTGCCTTTTTTTTTTTAGATTGGGAGCCCCCCCGAAAATAAAATTTAACTTTATTATAATTATTAGCCTGTAAACCACTTTGTGAGGAAAAGCTGTATACAAATACTGTTTGATTGATTGATAGTGTCAAGCTCAACATGTTGCCCCTCCCCTAAAGCTTGTTGCCCGGTGCAATTGCACCCCCCTGTACTTCTATAGTTATGCCCCTGCTTCTTGAGCAGGTTTCTACTGAAGCTGATCATCTGGCACTGGAAATGGCATAATGATCAAATTCCATACAGTTCTCCTCTGGTTTTGATCTCCTGAGAAGTCTCATCCACAGTGAATCAGGATTGCTGCTGACCAGCCCTCATCTCCATATACATAATGAACAGAATAACCCAGTACCTCACTTGACTGATTAACAATTTAAATTCTCAATTTTAGAGGTTCAAATTAGTTTTAAATCTCTTTTAGAAGCTCTAATGAATTTAATTAAACTAATTAAATTAAGATTTTTCAGCATCTTTTACAACTTTATGTTTCAGAGACAATTAGTCCTATAAAATCCCAAAGCAGCATCATTCTGTAACAATGATCTTTATATAAATTAAACAATTAAATATCCTGGATTTACGGTTCACCTTCTATTCGTGGCATAGTTTATAACTCATCTTCAGTACAGTTAAACTGACTAAGGGAAAGGTAAACACCATCTATGTGTGTTAAAATATTCACCGTGAAATGCAGGAATAGTGTTGCTTGATAAAAGACTTAAATTGTATGCAGTTTTATGAGAGGAGTAACAGCCTAATCATGTGCAGCCGGGCTCCCGTACGAGAAGCGACACCAAAATGGCAACTGCTGTTCCAATGGGAGCTGCTGGAATCTCCTTGACGGAAGGGGAGACTCATTTCTTTCCCCGGTGGAAAACCGCAAGCTCTGCAACCAGCTTCTTTGCTGGCGGTGAGTGGAGTACTGCCATGTTGGGCTCCGCGACCTGAAGTGGGGTTACGCTTCCAGCAGTGGCCTCCACTGCTAGCCCCACCCTCTGCTTTGGTCCCTCCTCCTCTCTAGCCCCACCCTCCTCCTCTCCCCCTGTGCAGACCTGCCCTTCCCCACTTCCTCCCTGGCAGCGGTTCATCCTCCTTCATTTGGTGCTGGGCTCAACACTGGCGCTGGCACAGCAGGAGCGGTAGGGCCTCTGGCGGTGGCGTGAACGCGCTTTACGGCACGCTTGTGACACCTGGAGATGGTGCTGCTGAGCCAATGCCAATGGCACCGACTCGAATAGGATCTGGCTCTAAGTTACATTGAACTTAACGTACTGCTTCTGAGTAAACATGTATTGGACCAGGCTGCACATTTCCTTTTTCAAAATTCATGTTTTGGTTGCGGTTGTATACATTTATGTGGGAATAGGTCCCACAGAATGCTGTTTGAATATGATTCCATATATTAATATAAATGTAAAAACCCATTTATCCAGACTTGTTAAAACTGCTGTAGATACATTTGCTGTGTTCTTTTGATGTATGTTTATGTTTTGTCTTGTCATCTGTATTCTGTACACATTTGTGTCTTGGAGAAGTTCTGCATTTAAAATGTGGATGAGTCAGGTTGGATGATTTTGCCACTGCAGTGGTTTGTGCATCTATTAGAGGATTCAAATCTGTTCTATTTGGATTGCAGTTTGAGTGTCATTAGCTAGTTGCAGCTTGGTCTACTCTGAACAAACAACAGCTGAGTGGTAAGACTTGCTCTGGACTACACTTCAGACACTGATAGGCGCTATGCCTTGGAAAAATTTCTGATGGGCAAGCATGTTTTTGCATAGAAAGGAAGCATGACAAGGAAAAGGCTATTCTACAACACTCCTCTGTGATATCCAGTTCTCTGGGTGCAGGAAATATTTTACATGGGAGAAGATTCGGTCATGTGATCTCCGTCTCACACTTTGAGTAGTAGAGTCAAGGCATTTTTTTTCACCCTGAAGCAGGCTATAATGGGTAGAACAGGTTCAGGTGATCAATGTGGTCAGTCAACATCATACAAGCGGGCAAGAGGCTGTGAAAAAGCAAATCAGGACAGCAAATGCTAAGCATTCCCTTCTTCATGTCTTAAGAACAGGCAGCCCAATCCTGACCAGCGCTGGTGCAACAGGGCTGCATGGCACATGCTGTATCCAGCATTGATTAGGAGCAGGCTTGAGGTCTACTTGCGGTAAGGGCACATTTGTGGAAAGCCCCAACCTGCCCAATGCAAATACTCGGATCTGTGAAGCCCGTGTCATGGGAAAAGCCTGGGCAAGGTGGCATAAGATAGAGGGAATTAGCCTGCTTTACCAGTCTCACCCCCCACCGGGGCCTGACCCCCCCCCCATTCTGCACTCCCCATGCCCAGAAACACCCCCCCTGCCCCTGTGCAGCACAGAGCAGCTCTTACCTGCTGCAGTGATCACAGCTTTGTATTCACTGTCAGTGGGATGGCACAGGACTTCCCACCTGCACAGCTTGTTACGGTAACAACGGTAACTGTAACGGTAAGTGCCATTGACCCGAGGGATGGGCAGGATGGATTCCGGATCCAGCCTGCAGGCCACAATCTGGAGCACCCTGACTTACAGCATAATCCTATGCATGTTTATCTAGAAATAAGTCCCACTGTGTTTTTGGGGAGGGGCTGTTCTCGGGGAGGGAAAAGGGGGTTGTAGCTTTAGGCACATCCAATATACACAACAATTTTAAAAGTAAAGAAGAAGGAGACAAAGGAACAGAGAGGAGAAGAGAGGCGAGAATGAGAAACTTTCAGACAGCAACGTATTAATGCTGTGAATTTCAGATAACATAAATATTCTAACACATTCCTTTAAATCGTTTTTAAAAAGAGGTCACCCCTTTTTTGTTAGGCTTAGCTTAGGCCACCCGAACCCTCCCTTCAATCAAAGTATAGTTCCTCATTAAGGGAAAAATTATTATTAACATCCTCATTTTGCTTCCTCTCGCGAATTATTTGCATTCCAAAATGTGCACAGCATTCGTTTCAGGGTAAATGCAAATATGACAGCGGGACTCCTCACCAAGCTCCTTTTTATTATTAGTTCTTTTTATGCCCTCCATTTATTATTCCCTCATCATTTTTCACATTGTATTAAAATGATACCGTTTCCTAAAATAATAATATTTTCTTTCATTCGATAATTGTCCCAGCCTGGTCTGCAGCCGTCTCGGTTGCAGAAACTGTGGTCTATAATTTGCAACAGTTTATAATAATTGTTCGTCTTTGCTTTGGGGAAGCACTGGAATTAGCTATCATGGTGGCTGAATCCCTGCCTTCCTACTGAGCATGTGGTTATTCCTGGTGAAGGTCACATGATTGGTGGAGAGGGCAGAAGTGTTGGCTGAGCTTAAGACTGGGATTGCCTGTGGTTGGATTCACAGCCTGGGGTTTGAAGATGAATTAATGATTTATTTATTTTTTAAAAAATCCTCCCTTTGCTTTTAAAGCAACACCTGTCCTGTAGGATTCCAAAGGGGCACATTATCCTCTTGGAACGTATTCTCCAAAATCCAGTTGCAGAAAGAATTGCCCCTCTTTGTTCTTTATACCCAGTTGCCAACATGCAAAAGACGGATGGCTGCAGACAGCGCTGTCAAAAAAGCAGCATGTTCAGTTTGAATGAAAGCAAGTTATCAGTGGCATGGTCTCTGCCAGGGCCTGGTTTGATAAACTAGTTACAATTACTTTCTTTTTAGTTTGTTTTGTTTCCCTGGTCATATTAAAAAAATGGTAATAGATCTGACTAATTAAAGGAAGCTAATAAAATCATTTGATCATCCTGATTCATGGCACTTCATTGTGCCAAGCTTCCCTGTTGACTCTCAAATTGTTATTGTGAAACTCCTCTGCATATATTACACAGGGGGACTGCTTGGGTGTTATTTCCTATCCTTTCATTGCTGTCCATCATTGCAAACTCCTCTAACACAATGGCATGGAACATGTAAACCGTATCATGGAGAGCAGTGGTTCCCCAACGTTTTAGCCACCCACTTTTAAAAAATGGAATTACAGTATATCACGACTCACTTGACAAAAAAAAAAGAGAGAAATATAATAATAATAATTTTAATTAATAATAATTTTAATTTGGGGGGATGAAGATTACTTCATACTACAGATTAGCATTTCATCTTTTTTCCCCTTGCAAACCCATCAAGGGTGCTTGCAAATTAAAAAAAAAGTTTCAAAAACTTTTAGCAACCCACCAAAAATCACCTCAAAACCCACTGATGTGTCCCAACCCACAGTTCGAGAAACACTGAGGTAGAGGACTGCCTGACCATTTGCTTTTCCAGCTGTGCAGCTGAGTACATTGGCAGAAAGGATTTATTTTCCTTTCTTGGTTGCTATTGACAATTATGGATCAAATTCAGCTGTGAATGGGTGAATAGGTGAACAGAAAAATCACACTGAAGAGTAAGATGCAACACTGACTCTCCCATAGTACTAATTTCATTTCAAAACTATGTTCTCTTGAGTTTAGCTGACGGGAAAAGGAGACTGATTTATCTTGCTTAGGAAGCAGCCAGCAGATGAAGAAAATATGGACCAAGAGGCAGCAATGTAAGCAACAGGTAAGCCAATCCTGAACTGTTTGGTGCCCACAGCTCCAGCAGTGCCAAAATGGCGACCGCTGGGTCCTAAGAGCACTGGGACACCACTGGTGATCTCCTTGGGGTGAGGGAGCATTTGCAGCCTCTGCTGTCGAATCCTGACCCCCATTCCAGACTCTCCCTTACCCCGGAGAGTCCAGTGCGATACCAATGGGTCTTCTGTGCCCACTATTGAGGAGGTGCAGAGTCCAGGAGGCCTGTGTCAGGCTGTGTTAGGATTTGGCGGCAGAGGCTGCCACCATCCCTGCTTCCATCTGGGCCCAATCCTCCCCTCCCCATGCCATGTTCCACCCACATTACAACTCCCCCTGTGCCAAGAGGGCTTGCCACCAGATGGTGTTGGAGGAGGTGTTGGAGGAGCTCCAGTTGGTCATCTTCGTGGCACTGAAACCCAAGTTTGATTGGCGCTGACCCAGCACTGGTGTTCCCTACTCCCCGGGTGCCACGAATGTGCTTTATGTTTGCAACACCCAGGGCTGGTGATACACAAGTACCCACCAGAACTGAAGAGCTCGGGATTGGGCTCCAAATTAAGTCATCACCCATTTTTGTAGCGAGGAGGTTGACTTTTCTGAACTGCCAACTAACACATTACAGGGAAATTCTGGCAGGCTTTGCAATGGCATTTGTCCAAGTGTTTGGATGTTAGCTTCACAGATGATTTTAGAGTCTAACTTTTAGAGTAGTGGTATTCAAATTTTTTAAACCATTATCCATTTTTTAGAATGGCACTTGTGTTGGGACTCACTGGAAGTGATGTCATTAACCTGATATTGTGGCAGGAAGTGACATCATCAAGCAGGAAGTGCAGTCATTGTAATATAATAAATTGATACTCCTGAAATGCAAATTGGCATTCTTGGACTGCAGCAATTGTACAACTATGAAACATCCTTGACAGAAAGCAAGATTAGGACAAAATATTAAATAGATAAAATAAATTTAGTTCAGTAAAAGCACTGAACTAAAAACAATTTTTTTCAAACCCTCACTTGAAAATTCAAACTGTTAACACTCACAAAAGGAATATAACAAGAGTCAGCTCTGCAGTTTCAAGATAGCTGCTCCCAGTTTTTGCTACCCACCTGACATCAAGTCGTGACCCACCAAGGCCCACAGTTTGAATAACACTGTTTTAGAGGAACTCTAACACAGCTAATCAGATGTAGGCTCCAGGCCTCCCCACCTTTTTAACAACCAGCAATGGGAATAAAATATAAAAGACATATATGTGTGTGCACACTGTGCTGCTTTTGCCAGGACTGAGCTCCATACCAGGCTTCATTCACACTTTGCAGAAGAAAAATTGAGGAGGTCATACAGGGACATTCCAAGAACCCCCAAATGCCTCCTTGGCTGAGCTGGAATTTGAACCCAAGGGCATGTTTGTGAGCTTTTATTTCTGGCTGGTGAGAAATGGGGCATTATATGGTCTTCAACAATGTCAGCCATTTCATTGGTGTACCAATCTGCTCAGACCCTTTGGTCTTCTCTACAAGGCATAATTTATCTGAACAGCATTCTTGTTTCCAGGATGTTTAATTTACAAAAGAACATTTCTGTCGGTGAAACTTACATCCTTGGGAGAGCTGTAAAGGAGCTAATCTTGGTTCTGTTGCTGTTGACCTGCTTTGCGACAATTCTCCAGCTGGGCCTTCCCTTCATTGCTGCCTTTAGTATTCTTAGCTGTACCCCTGGGTGTGGGTGTAGTCTTTTGCTTCCCTCTTTCCTCAGGCATCTTTGTCTGAAAAACAACCCTGTATTCAGAGGTGTCACCTACTCCCCAGTAGACGGTTCGCTGGGCGGGAGTAGGGAGTGATTGACAGTCCATCGATTCACTTCCGGTTTCTTCGCGTGCCCCGCGCGGCTTTCCCTCGCCTCAGAGGGGGCGCCTGCTTGCCCAGGCACCCGGCGCACCCCCCACCCATCCCCCAAGATGAGCAGGCACCCCCTCCGAGGCGAGGGAAAGCCGCGCGGGGCGCGCGAAGAAACCGGAAGTGAATCGACGGACTGTCAATCATTCCCTACTCCCGCCTACTCCCGCCCAGCAAACCGTCTACTGGGGAGTAGGTGACACCTCTGCCTCTGAATCTTGTCATTTGAGCCGAAGGGCAGCGGCTGCTGCTGCTGCTGCTTCTTGCAACTTTGGGCTTCCACCAGGAACAAAAAAGGATACCCCTCTATAGTAGTTAAGTAGTGGAAGATGCAAGATCAAATGGCATGAAGTGGATATCTCCTCCAGGTTTGTGTAGTTGCAGCTCAGAGTGTGGGAGAGAGGAAATCAGACTGAGAAAATAGTGGGGAAGCGAGTGTCAGAGGTTGATCAGATTGGGGTCTGGCAAAGGCCCACACCCATCAGAAGGTCTACCTGGCCAGATCAACCCCTGATCAATCTGAACCGCTGGGACCAGTAGCATTTCGCGCACCATCAGGGGGCTAATGGAGGAATGTTGGGGAACTCAGTGCATCGGTTTGCCTTAGAGAGGTGATGGTGAACTTTTTGGGTTTGCTGTGTCAAAAATAACTAACTTGGCTCTGTTGGTGTGTCACTTCCCGTCTCCAACACAAAAGAAACCATTATTTCCATATTTATTTATTTATTGCAAGAAGTAAAGTCAAATAATTTGTGTGGCTCTTCATTATATTTAAAAAAAATTAATCATTTAAAAATCATTGCAAAAAAATCAAATCATTACAAAGAAATTCTCAGTTGGTGTTGGGTGTTGGCGAATGCTAGCGTGTCACCCCAAATGTTGTGGCATGTCACCTTTGACACGCTGGTCATAAATTCACCCTCACTGCCCTAGAGACTCCAATAATCTGGCACTGGTAGTGTGATATATAGGAGAGTCTTAACTTCCCTCAGTCTAGTCTCCCAGCTGCTATTTGCTCCAGCTCTATACATGCAAGGAACAAGAAGAAGAAAAATGTTCCTTAGGTAAGAAGAAAAACCTGACAAGGGAAAACTCAGATATCTCGAGTTGCTCCTCTGATTCAATGAATACCTCCAGCAGCACATCTACACACAAATCCGTAGGAGATCATGTTGCATATCACGCCCTGTCTTGTTTAGTTTGGCGGTCATGTCCATGGCCTGCATGCCGCCCCAGAGCCATGTCGTCCCCCCACCCCCACAATTGCCACACAGCTGACCTTAAATTCACGGAGCCTCACATGACACTAAGACTGCAATCCTATCTTTCTATCAATCCTAAGACTGCAATCCTACGCCCCACTTTCCTGGGCATAAGCTCCATTGACTATAATGGGACTTACTTCTGAGTAGACAGGTATAGGATTGGGCTCTAAATGTCACATGACATTTAAAGGCTGCAGAAGGCTTTTAAACAATACTTCTGGTTTTCTGATGAAAACCGGAAGTATTATTTTACAGGCGTTCTGACGCTCTCAGTATGCTTTTGGCACACGACTGGATGTTGAGCTAGGCCTGCAGTGGGCACTGTCTGGGGGCAATCCCCCCCCCAGCATAACAGCAGGAACGCCATTGTATTTTGGCCTCTAAGTTACTGGAGAATGTCACTTTCCACATTTTTTTTAATATCATGAGGACTAGAACATTTTTCTTCTCAATGGAAATCCAAGACTTTCCAGGCTTAAGTGGCCAAGACTGTAAGGAAGGGCCGTTTGTGCCTCGAGTGTGCTAATGGGGTTTACCCCGTCCCAATACGCATGCCAGGCTGAGGCTGGTTCCTCCTATAGGCTGATTTGTACTGTGGGAGGCAGAGCGGTGAGCTCGCGTGGGCTTGCGGGCCTGTTGGAGCTCATTCCTGCTCCAAGCAGTGACGAGAGAGGATGCATTTTTGGGCGCCATTCTTCTGTCGCCTTCGGCACTCCCACCGGCCTCTCGGAGTTGCTGCCGAGGGTGGGATGGGGCTTTATGCTTCATTCATTCCACCCTGCCCTGTTGCATAATACTTTTGCTTAATATTTAATAAAGTGACCCATTGTTAATCCCAAATGCTGAAGTCTGGTGTGTTTTTGGCGGGTACAGGGGTAACCATCTGCATCACTGGATTTAGGATAAAATTCCAATTTTCCCCTGAATCAGATTTATACAACTTTTGCACAACTCCAGGCAAGAGAAGCAGACCCCTTGCTGAGTTGGGTTGATTAAAGAGTAATCACAAAGTCTTGCAGAAATGAGAGATGTAGAGCAGTAGCCATTAATTTTCTCTGGTGTGATTTTTACCTCTTTCACGACGATAGAGAGAGCTTTGTTCCAGACTTGTAGCCTATGGCGGTAGGCTGGGGAGAATGCACTTCAGCGAGATACAGCTCATAAAAAAAGTGTGACAAATTGCAATGCCAGTGTTGTCTGGGTTGCTTGTGATGTATTGAAATTAAATCCTAGACCAGACAATAAGGGCAGTGACATAACTATGCAGTTTCCTATAGGTCCCCTTTACGAAGCCCATAATGGGAGAGACTTTGAAAAAACCAGCACTTCCTGCAGTGGAGATAACAAAAACATCTATTCCAGGGAGGAAAAACTGTCATGAGAGACACTGAGACAGAGAGAGAGTAGGGCCCCCAGGCTAGCACTTTACTTAGGAGTCGTACAATTAAGAAGACTCAACTCAGGTGAGTGCTTTGGATGAGGGGGATGAGCATCATCAGGTGATGTGCTTTGGAAGAGTGGGGGGAGAGGGAGACAGGATCACTGCTTTGTATCCTGCTTAATTCAAAACTTGCTCTAGGTGAGAAATGAATTGCACCTGAGTATGGCTTGAACCATACTCAAAGGCCCTTTGAAATCTGAAAGTGTCTGTTCCCATTTTTCTAGATCCATAGTTTTAAACAAAATGCATTGGGTTTCTGGGTCTTACATCAGTTTGGATTTCCATTAAGGGAGAGCAAACCTCCCTTCCTCCCTGTTGCTATTTAGCCCTGGGGCTCAGAGACCAAGATTAGGCTACCTGTCTGTTTCTGATAGCACAAACTGAAACAGTTAGGCCGGAGTTAGGCCAGCAAAGTTTGGCCAGCACAAGGGACACCTTAAAGTGCATTTAGACCACTCTCTGAGTCAGAGAGGCCAGCACACAAACATGAGCCATCCTCCCTGACTGAGAGTGGTCCAAACGCACTTTATGGGCAAACTTTGCTGGCCTAATTCCAGGTTAGGGTTATGCTCTGAGTCAGCACAATTTCTTCCCTATAATAGCAGCTAGCTAACAACAGCAGCTAGCTGTTGTGCTAGCTGTTGGCTCAAAACCAAGGATCACCATGGTATCGTTGGTTTTGAGCCAACAGCTAGCACAATAATCCAACGTACAACTTCTTCAATCACAAGGATGTCTAACAAGAAGGCTTCTATCTTTGGAACTTTGTCCCTTTAGGTAAGGGGTCTCCAAACATTTTAGCCTGAGGCCTGTATCAAGTATCTGGCATGGTGTTGAGGGCCAGAAAAATAAATCAAAATAAGTATAAAATTTAAATAAATACCTTAGAGACAGAACTTGGATAAATGAGTGGGCTCAAAGTTCTTGGATTCCTTCAAGCACCCATACACACCACAGAAATATAGCACACACTTTAATGGGCTCCCATTCCTCCCACCCCACAAGCAGCTGATTTAATATGCTAGAGTAAATATCTCACAGGAAAGGAAATACCCAGAGCATGTTCTGTGGGGAGAGGCTCCCTGACCCTCAGAAAGCCATTTATGCAGACATGTCATGTAGCGGGTACGCGGGGGTACACGTGTACCCATTTTTAGGATTAGGGCTGGCCCCGCCCATTTGCCCGCCCACTTGTCGACTCTGTCGACGCTCCGCTCTGCCCCCTGCAACATTTGAATTGTTTGAGTTGCCTGCACGTTCTCACAGCCAGGCAGGCAGGCAGGCTGGCCGCGGAGCGAGGGAGACCGATGGCAGCAGCAGCGTGAGCAGATAGGCTGTCTGGGGCTCCCTCCCGAGGAGGCGCAGCGGTTCCTGGGGGGGGGAATCGGTAGCCCGTGCGGCCGTCTACTGAGGAGGCGCGGCGGTTCCTGGGGGCGGTTCCTGGGTTCCGGCTATGACCTCACTTCCGGTGGGCGGGCCCCGACACAAGTGCCAATCAAAAGTGAGTACCTGTTGCTAAATCATTTATATGCCATTACTGCATTTATGGCCTTCAGAGGGCCTATAAACATCATATCTGGTCTTTGGGAAAACCAGGAAGTGACTATTTTTAGCCTTCTTGAGGCATTCTAAGGGCCAGGGAGGCTGCAGCACACGGCTTCCCTGGCCCTTAGAAAACCCTCTGCATACAACCAGAGCACAACTTGGAGAGTGCAGCCCAAGCCAGCAGGGTCAGGATGACCAGAGGACTAGAGGGGACTAGAGGTTTGCCATGGGCTAGATAGAGGCTCTGACGGCCGCCTCTGGCCCCTGTGCCAAGGTTTGGAGAACCTTACTTTAGATACAAAAGGAGGAGTGAATGCTTGTGTCTCTTTTATACTATTGACAAGTGTGTCTTGTTATGCAGAAAGGAGAAAAGATTCACTTGCTGAACGTCCTCTGCTGTGAAGTTATTTAAAGGTGTGAGAATCCTACTCTATCTAGTAGTCCTCAATTTGACTGGAATGGAGGTGTGTTGCTGAGCTGCAGAGAGGCCTGCTGCCGCATTCCTTTCACTCTGTTTCCTGTGAGTTATGGACAACAGCGTGTGTTGACCTGAAAAGCTTTGCCTTTATGGATTATTTCACTCTTACTTATAGTCAGGGAGACCTTGCCAAGTTTTAATCTTGGTTTACAGGTACTCACTACATTACACTTCAAGACTGCCTGTAGCACATACCTTTATTTATTTGGAGAACATAATGTCAGACAAGTCACATTGATTTAGCACCTAAAACAATGTCAGCTGGATTCTACTGGTATAAGCAGTTTGTAATGCATAACCTTAGAAAACTTGTGGCTTGGAAGCCTCCCTGTGGTCTCTATGGATGGTTCTAGCACTAAACCAAAATACAGGAAACCTCACTTCCAAAAACGGATGCTTCCTAATCTTTGTGTGTGCGTATGTGCACAAAGATCATGCAGATGAGACTTTGCAGTCTCTAGTCCCATGATGATGGCATAGTTGGGTGCATTCAGTGTTCAGCCAACCTTTACAAGAATGTCTGTGTGAGTTATCTAAGTTGCATTGCTGACTTTTAGTTTAAAGACACTAAGCCAAAGTTCTCGAAACTAAAGACTGACCCTGCCCAGTCTTATTTCATCAGAAAGTAAACAAGCTGGCCTTACCATGGTGATCCTTACAAATGAACAAAGAATCTATTTGTGGTTGCCAGTGGCATGCAGTTAAAAAAAAACTCCACCTTATACAGTACTGTGGATTTCATTCCCCATAAGGTAGCATGAGCAAAGGTTTGCAAAAAGCCAGTCCTGGATTAGAACAACAGAAAGTCAGGCATACAGAAAAACTGGCTCTGAGTAGACCTCTCCCAAGATGGTAATTGCTTATAGTTTTGCCAGCTGCTCTTTAGTTAATACTATCTTTGGGCTAAACTGGTCAACGTCTTTCCTGGGAAAGACTTTCCTGGGAGTAAGCTTCACTGAACACAATGGGATTTAGTTCAGAACAAAAGTGCATAGGATTGTGAAGATGACAAAAAACTAACCCTGCTATGGAGCAGAGCTGGTCAGTTACTTTGCAGAGGATTGATAGGCCTGACTTGGTGCTGGGTTCACAAGGCTTCAAAAGCTGCACCTGCCCAAATTCTCTCTTCTATACAATGGTTAAAGGTATAGGCACTCTGTCCCAGTTTGCATTTGGTAACCCTAGCCATAAGGCACATTTGAACTGACGTTTGCATTGATGTGCGCTGGCCTCCCCACACTGCTTCTGGACCAATGCTGGTAAGTTTACCCTGGCTGAGGGAAGCCAGATCCACCCCCCCCCGAACCTGGTTTCCCTTCCCAGGGCCCCTTGGATTTATTCTAGTGATGTCACTGGCACAGATCCAAGGAGGCCTATTGGGATGGCTGCAGAGCAACATGGGGTAAGGAGAATTGATTGTGCTGCAGCCAGCCCCAACCCCGCACTTGATATGGGGCAGGCCGGCTGGCTTCCCTATTCCATACCAGTGCAGGTTTGGACTGGGCTGTCTGTTTTGTGGGCAAGCCTTGATGGGGAACAATGAACCAACCTGGATAGCATCCCTCTAGTAAATTTGAACAAAAATCAGCAGCAAGTCACCCTTGGTGACTGTCTTTGTCAACACCCTGAAATCCACCCTTCATTTCTCTAATTTCTATTTGAGTTTACAACCAAATTCCTAATAACGAAAGTTTAGCTCACGAAGCAAACAGCTCCCAAAGTTTGCCCGGAGCTTTCTTAAATAGGGCTATTATTTACAGCTTTCATATTAGTGTCTTTATCAGTAGCAACTTTTACTTAGGAGTATTCAATATTAATTTTTGTAGCTGGAACAGTGGTTCGGCTTTCTAGGGGGCTATCTCCTGCTTTCTCTCTTTTTAAAAAATGGGAGCAATTATTTGTGCTTATGAGAGCAGTGGGAAATGCAGCGCACTAAAAACCCAAAAGGAAAAAAAAATCAAATTATCCATAGGCAAATTACAGAACAGACACGACTCGATGAACTAAGTTGCTCTAAGTACCCTGCGGCTGACCTCCTTTTTAAACTGGCCGTATGATGTATTTGAATGAATGGATCACCTTGGCAGAGCTTTTCCTGGGAACCCGGCTTGAAGGCATCCTATTAGAGATATTAGCTGAACACTCCCTAATATAGAGCTTGATAGCTATAGATCTCAACCCCAACCCTGCAAAGAATGAGCGTGTGCAGGAGCAATTGCATCAAATGTGCTATTGTGGGTAAAAAAAAAAACATGAAAAAAGCTCTTATCTGCATAAGAAAATGAATGTGTCTAACTAAAGGTACTTTTCTAATAAAAATGATACAGCCTGCAAAAGTCTGCATGATATGCAGTGGAGTTGGACTAGAGCTATTGCGTTCATTCCATAGTCAAAATGACGCACTAATTCTAACAAGAGTTATCAGGTATCAACCTATATAGCATCCTTGTACAGGGTGGGGCAAAAAGAAAGGTAACCAAATCATAATGCTGGACACTCTGGACTGACCACAAAGCATCAGAACAAATGACACTTTCTCGAGTGTTGGAGAAAGTTCTTGAGGGTCTGACTTTCCTTATCTCCTTTGAAATCCAGATCTCATGATATGTGATGCATTTCTATGGAGAATGTTAAAAGAAAGATGTCTCATACCAACTCCATGAAATCTAGAAATGCTTTTCATGAACACTGAATCAGTGATCAATGGTGTAACGCCTGAGTGCAGCTGCTTTTTCCACTGATTGTCACCAACTGGATTGTAGCCCTGATGGATACATTAATTTATCTACCATCACCACACCTATTTTCCAGCCTTGCCTTAGGTTAGGGGAACAGGACAAATATGCCCACCATCGATGATGTTTGGGCATTTTTCATAAGGTAACCATAATATGAAAAGTAGTAATAATTTATCTCAGAAACCATAGTATTAGATATATTTTCTGTACATCCCGATTACTTAAAATAAAATGCTTTTTAGCATCTAGTCTGAAATCCTTTATCTTCTGGTAAATGCATCTTTCGCTCTCTGCTTGTGGATAAAAGCTGGGTCCTGTTTCATTTGTTTTCCAGTATTCTCTTCTAATTTATGAATATAAAATTATGTATTTTAGGCTAAATACCTAGTAGACCTGAATGAAAGAGAGACTTCAGCCAAAGTGCCCCAAATGCTGAGCTGTTTCTCAAATCATATTATTTGCAATATTCCATTTCATGTGTTGTCTTCTCTCTCTCCCCCTCTCTCTTTCTCTATCTCTGTGTTTGTGTACTTAAAAATTGTACTTAAGAATTTTCTAAAACAGTCAAAGGTTTTTCAGTAGCCCTGCCCAGATTCAGTTGCCCTACCAAACAAAGCTCAACCAGCAACAATCCTATGTGAGAAGCTCAGCTAAGGTCTCAAAACTTTCACAAGATGCATCTGTGACATTATGGTCAACAGTATAATCCTAAACATAGTGGTTCCAAAACTGTCGGTTGGGACCCACCAGCAGATCGCAAGCCAGTTTCAGGTGGGTCGCAAAGCACCTAGAGCAGCCATATTGGGAAGATGGGATGCTGGAAAGGGGGAGGGCTGTGTGGCTGTTTTACTTGTGTCAAGGTTGTAACAGGTTTTTTTCCACTTTCTGATTCACTTTGCTATTGGGAAATGAGAAATAACCAACTTATTGCTGTATTATCAGGAAAGCAGCTAGTTGTGGTATCACAATGAGAGCACTTCCAGCCATGACGTCACTTCTGGTGGGTCCGGGACAGATTGGCATTCTAAAAATTGGGTCCCGGTCAGTGATGTCATCCGAGCGCACCAACTACCGGAACGCTCAGATGATTGACAGCCCTCTGCCCCTATGGCGGAGGGCTGCCACGCCCTCCCAAGCCTCACTGCGCTGGAATCGCTCCATTTTAGAGCGATTCTGGACGCAAGGGAGGGCGGGCGGGCCCAGCAGCAGTTCGCCTGTCCTCCGAAGCAGCGGCGCGGCCCAGGAGCTCCGCGGAACTAGCAGAACGGAGTACCGGGCCGTTCCGCCTGAATGACGCCTCTGGTCCCGGTGCAAAAATGTTTGAGAACCACTGCTATACATGTTTCGTCAGAAGTAAATCCCACTAGATTCAATGGGATTTTACTTCTAGGCAAATAGGTATAGGATTGCAACTTTTTTGTCTTTCTGAAAGGAGTTGGATCACTAATTTAAGAATGGTGACGACGTACTGAGGCCAGTCAATGATGTTTCCGTGCTACTGCTGCCAAGGCACTTTTCTCTATTAGTTACAGTATCTGATTCTGATTGAATTCATCTGGCAAGCATTTGTGGCACTAAAGAAAAAGAACTGTACGGGTTGTTAAGGTATGGGTGAAAAAGCTTTTCTTTAAAGGATAGAAGTTTAGTGCCATGATGTATTATCGAAACTTCCTCAAGCCAAATGTCATTTTGTGTTCCCAATTACCGCATATCCTGGCGAATGGAAATTATTTAAAATGCTGGAGAAGACGAAAGACGAATGCTGTCTTTGGCACCTCCACCCAGAGCCCTGACAAATAGCGGCTCAAAGCACTTTGACCCAGCCGCTGATCATCTGTGACTTGACAGTGCTGTCGACAAAAAAAAAACCACAAAAAAAACCCGCCAGAAAATTAGCACTTCTGAATGTCTGCTTCGAGTGCATGATTAGAATACTTTTGTCGAAAGCGGCGGACAGCGTCATTGTTGTGATAATAAATGCTCTTTGATTCATACAGCTTTGGGTTTGTAATACATCCCAAACGAAGATCTCATTTGTTCAGCTGGTTAACAACTAATTTTTCCAAGTATTTTTATTTTGATGTGGATATGTGGTTATGTTTTATTTTGTATTTTGAAAAGGTGTTCAATGCTCAGAAACGATGTCAGCGTCACATTCATTTTTCTTTTAGGTTCCATGGTAATGAAAGGATTTTAATCATTGACATCACCATGTGAATTATTATTACAGAAACCCCTGCTGTTGAGTTAGACAAAATTAACCCAGTGTTCAGAGCATTAAAAAAACAACCCTTGCTAATTAGTGAGCGAATAGGAACAAAGAGAATGGAAAACAAAGATGTGGAGAGGAAGATACCTAGGTAAAAGGCTCTGTCTTCCATTCTAAACATTGATCTTTCTATAAGGAAATCTTTGTACTCTTTCCGATTCATTCCATTAGACTTGAGATTTCTTTTTTTTAACCATTTTGTAATTAGTTTCCTAAAGCCACAATCTCTTTCTCCTCCTTCAAACTGTGAAATCCAAAGGCTCATAATAGAAAATGGGAGATATTCTAAAATGCTTTTAAAATTATTTCCCAGGCGATCAATAGTGAAGACGTATGGTAATTCTCTGGATTATTTGAGAAAATTGTTTGTGTCTCCTCTTGCTCAAGTGACAGGATAATCTCACTAAGATAGCCTGACTTTGTTGGAGGAAACCATTTGTTTGGACTCAATGACACTGTTGTCCAGGTTGCTGGTCCCATATTGAGCGCACAAAGCAAGTAGTAGGTTTAAATCACTGCATGGCTTGCAGGTTTTTTTTTCTTCTGTAATGCGCCACAGTGCTGGCTTCCAATGGGCAATGCATCATGCTGCTGATGTAAGAGCCAAAATGAAGACAATCAACCCTGAGAATCCACCAGAGAAGTATTCATGCTGGGTGCTATTTGTTTCTAATTGCTCTTTGTAAGTTATAGTTTGAGATAAAGCGCCCAAAATGGAATAAACACAAAATAATAATTAAGTCTGTTTCTCTTGTTTAGCCTGACAAAGGCTTTTAAAATTTTTTTTGTAAGATTCCACTTGCTCTTCCCTCTTGTACTCTGCAAGCCGCCTCACTTCTCTCCCCTCTCTGCCACCAATGGCTCCTTCTCTTTTGTGCATATCAGGCTGTTCCGTCTCAAAAATAACATTCAAAATATTTGCTGGGCTTCCTTTCCAATCCATCATTCTGTTTGTGTTGCAACTGTGGAAAAAAACAATCATCTCGTCGTTTTTGAAAGTGTGCCGGTAATTTAGTATTTCAATAATCTTGAATTGTTGAAACGTTTAGAACAAAGCAACATATTTAGCAGCTTCCTTCTCTTTAGGGAGGAAATGCGCTCAGAAATGACATATGGTGACAAGCTTTCTAATTTTGTGGCTTTTGGAACCCTCAGGAGGGTGGGAAAAGAGAGAAGTGCTGAGTGCCATGGGAAAAAGGCAGGAGGTGTGGTTGAGCTGCCGGTACTGCCTGAAGCTAAGTAGGAGAACCTGAGGTCTTGTTTTTGGATTGGAGATGGAATGTCAGGCAGGAACAAGCTGCTGTACCCTTTCTGGCAGGATGGAGGTGCTAATGAGCTGATTAATCACTGCAAGTGAAAGTTGCCAGGCAGTGTGTGAGAAGGTCAGCTGGCAAAAGAATGGAGTACAACCTTGATGACTTGCCCAGGCTTGACTTATGATTGCCTGCTGAAGCTCTTGGTACCCAGCCAGAGGACACAACCACACTGTGAAGGCTATATCTGGGACTGAGGATTCAGTGAATCACAGAATACTGTATGTTTGTAAAAAAAAAAAAAAACCATTGAAAAAATTGTGATTTAGACCGGCCTGCCCATCTAAGCTGCCTTGGGCATTTGCTTTGGCATGGGAAAGGCAGGACATAAATTTTTCAAATAATTAATAAATGAAAAAGAGAATTCAGGGCAAATCCTCAACATGCTACACGCATGTTTTAATCACTTTGTTCTTTCCCCATCCTTTATTATCATTTATATATAAGGTAGGAAAAGTTCCTAAAGGATCTATTTTGGTTTTCTGCCATATCTCTACATACTGTGCAGTAGATGGGTCATATCCAACGCTGGGTGGGGGCCTCCCATGGCAAGGGAGCATGCACTCCCTTACCATAGAGGAGGCTCCAGCCTCCCATATGCACTCCTTGGATCTGTGCTTGCTAAAGAGCGGGTGCAGATCCGAGGAGACTGCGCGGTCCGAATAAGGGCCATGCGGCCTCTTGAACAGGCCTAGGATTTGGCCTTATGGCCGAATCCATGGTACACACATGTCCCACCCTTGTCCTGCCCACATTCCGCCCTCCTCCCGCCAATCCCCGAGGCACGCAGTCACGGCTCCCCCCTCGCGCTGGCTGGCTTCGGCTGACGTGAGGGGCGCCTCAGTGCTGTGCCTGCAATCTGGGCCCAATAATACTGTAGAATTATGAAGGTAGAATATAAATGTAGCAATATAATTATTAAGGCATGATTCTTGGGGCACAATCCTAAACTGAAGTTAGGCCAGCGAAGTTTGGCTGGTACCAGGGCCACTATAAAGCGCATTCGGACCACTCTTGGAGTCAGGGAGGATGGGGCACATCCAGTGGAGTCATTCAAATGATTTAGGAACATGAACTCACTTTTGATTGGCACTTGTCGGGAATCCGGAACCAGCCACGGAGCCCATGAGGATCTGAAACGCCCGTTCTGGTCTGTTCCCCCTGAATGACATCACTGGGCACATCTGTGTGCTGGCCTCTCTAAGAGTGGTCCAAACTTACTTTATGGTGTCCCTTGTGCTGGCCTAACTCCAGGTTAGGATTGTGCCCTTAGTCATGCTTTTTTTTTGGTCATCCTTTTTTGCATGAAGGGTGCAAAAGAAAACATAAAAAAAAACACATTTTGATGGAAGGCATAAAGGATGTCATTCCAGCAGTCCTCCACAGCTGAACAGGCAATGCTTTCACAGCATAAAAAAGACATTACAGCTGTCAGCCAAAGGCTCCTGCCACCCCCTGCTTCTTCTTTACACTGCAGCATCCAAATTTAGGGCTAATTCACGACCTCATTTCAAAAACTACTAGGAAGCACACAGGGCAGTATTAATCTGCTCGTGCTGCTGCTATCTGCAGTTTAGAACCCCCTGCCTCCTTCCATCATGTCTGCCACATATTTTAATAGAGTGCTTGAGAATGTCCCACGAGACCTACTTATGGTGGAAGGCTTAAGATCTCCATTCACAGTCTTAAGGAAAGACATTTTAGTCTTAGGGTAGATTAAACCCGCAGGCTAAAAATAATAACATGCAGCTGTGGATTAAACCCCTTGATAAACCATACATAATGTCACAATCTTCCCTTCTAATTTTCAGTTGTGGTGGCATGGGACATTGTATCTAGCCCCTCGTGAGTTTTGCACCGAGGAAAAGAAAAACGAGCAACATGGAGCTCCATCACTGTACAATTTATTAGTTCCTATATAATTCCGAGACAAGTTTGCAATGCTTGGATTCAAATTAATGGGTGATACCATAAACTAAATCTCTGTAAGAATAAGTTTGTTTCTTGTTATGGATCCCTCTAACACCCTTTTCCCCAAATATCTCTAGAGGGACATTCAAAATTTAGAGAAAGTGTCAGCACTATTTTGTGTGAGTTTGCATGGGTTTGGGGTTTTATAAGGGGGGGCACTTGGTGAATTTAAATAAGGAGTAGTGGAAATTGAAGCTTGTATCATCCATGTTTGCTTTCATTAACTGTGTGATAAAACTGAATCTGCACTTTGAATAATGTTTTTCCTCTCTCAACCACCGAGTGTATTTTATTTCATATTCTGCACTTGTTTTGCCTTCACTAATATTGATGGAAGTTCCTACAGGCTATGAATTCATTATATGCATAGATATTTGTTGAGTGAATATGTGTGAATAAGTTTAGTGCTCATGATTACTGTCTACCAAAAATAAAACAACTCCGTTCTCACTCCACAGCGGCACAGGCAAGTGTAGAGAAAGGAAAGACTTTTGTTCCTCCTTCTAAACTGGAGTGACTTTTCTTCTAACCTCCTAACAGAAACTCAGAACTTGCAACCTTGAGCAGAGACTATTTTGAAGGGAGGAGCACTTTAATATATGCAACTCTGGAACAAGGCATACTTGTGGCTTAATGGTATGCAATCTGCATTTGAGTGCACTGGATAGCAGTTGTAGCATTACTTCATGTAGCTATATACTTCATATATGCAGGTAAGTGTTTTTTTCATGAGGACGCAATCCAAGGTGCCCCGTTATGTCGACGCAATGTCAGTAGCACTGAAATGGGGGTTCCAACTGGCCCCCCAAGTCCGCAGTAGTGCTCCCAGGTTGAAACTAGCAGTAGCGTCAGCCTGGGAGAGTGGGGGCTGAGCCATCTCTGTGCCAGCCGAACTCGGCTGGCACAGGGGCAGTTCTGGGAGGGCAGAAGGGCAGTTCTGGGTGGGATGTGAACAGCCCGGTGGGTGGGCCAGCTCAGGGAGGGGTTGGATTGGGTTGGGTTGGGATGCAGCTGTTAGGCTTCATCCAAGGCCTCGTCCCCAAGCTGCATGGCCCTGATGTCCCAATGTCCAACTTGAAATCAAGTCAAGATTTTGCAATTGCTCCAAGCGAATCCCTACAAAAGCAAAGCACCAGAGTTCAATACTTCAAGCTCTCCTGGTAAAATAGTTTCAATGCCTCTAATCCAGTGGTGAGATTCAAATAAATTAACAACCGGTTCTATGACGTCATAGCCGGAGCAAAAAAACCCCCGAAGCCAGCCGAGGTAAGTGAGTGGGCGGGGCCTGGCCATTTAACAACCGGTTCTATAGAACCTGGGCGAACCCCCTGAATCCCACCACTGCTCTAATTGATGCACATCTGTGCATGCTGTGTAGCAGGATGGCCCAACATTGTTTTGCTGATTCCAGCTGTCACTGTTGCAACAGTACATGCCCCTAAAAACCCAGGCCAAAGAATCCAACCCCTTATATCTCATTTCTATGATCCTGTTCCACAAAACAGGAAGTGCAGAACACGCCGGGAACATCCAGAATTTCTTGCACTTCCTTTTCATTTAAAGGGGCTGTCTGAGGAAAGTAAGCAACTAGGGAAGTGGATTGATGCAGCTCCATCTGCAGTGAACTGGTGGGAAGCAGTACACCAGCTCTTCCACCACCATGAAGCTCAGCTGCTTCATGGATAGGCCAGTCATACTCTATAGCTTGTGTGAAGAAGTGCCTTAAGCCCACTTATATCAAGGTGCCATTTAAATAATGGAAAGTGTACCGATTGTAGATATTTTTAAGCAGGGTGCCAGTATCCCAAAAAGAGAAAACCATGTATTTTGGTTGGAATCCACAGACTAGTACAACAAGCTTTACATTGTCAAGACTGCTTTCGTCCTGCGTTTCTTGAAAAATAGTTTCCTTAATACATCATGTTTAAAACTGAGGGGATGTTCAAAATAGGTGGGCATCTTAGGGGAGCTTAGGTGACCATCAACTATTAAAAAGTCTCTCCATGAAAGCTGGTGTAGTATCGCACCCACCGGAACAGGTCGGCACTCTGGTGGCCAGGATTGGGAGAGTGGGTCAGGGGAGACTTTATGGAGCAAGGGGAGGCGGAGGCGGGAGGGGACTGTGACTACTGATATACACTATCCCAATTCCTGGGCTTAGAAGCGTGACATGGGGCAGGTCATAAGAACATAAGAAGAGCCCTTATGAAGAAGGGCTTATGGGTAAGAAGAACACACGAAGGTCGGATTTGTGCCAGCAATATCGCTGGCAGACATCTGTGTAGCCTCATTGCAACTGCTGAGGCTTAACCCTGAGGAAAGCAACAAACGTCCTCCTACCCCAAGAAGACCTCCAGCAACTGCAATTTCCAGCAGCTGCCATGGTGGAGGCTGCACCGGTGCCATTTCATCATAGCATGGAACTTTTTAAAGGATTGGACTTTTTTTAAGATTGGGCTGCAAATGGAATGTTCCCACTTCAAATATCCGTTCTACCATGATCTCACTAGAAACCCAAATCCTATGATTGTCTACTCAGAAGTATGTTCCTTTGTCTTCAATGGTGCTTACTCTCAGGAAAGTGTGCGTAGGATTGCAGCCTAGATGACCTTAAGTATGCAACCTCCTCTTATCTGCTTCTCCCCAGCTGTAACAAAGGGATAACAATGCTTCCTTGCCATACAAGCTTGTTGCGAGAACTACGTTAAGATAATGCATGTCAAGTTTTTTGCATGCTCAGAAAGCATCCTACGAGTGTTAAATATTATTAAAGAGGATAAAAAACAACAACCCACTGAGTATGCCTAAAATAGCTCTTTGGATCGCAGCCAGCAATTCCAGCTGCTATCCTATGCTCCTGAACAGCAAAGCACAGGTTTAAAATATGTTCATGCTTAAGGTACTTTGCAGAATGAAAATTTTATTCTGGGCTTTGCTTGGAGCGAATGATCAGTAATTATCTCAGACAATTCCTGAACCTAGGCAACACTTACATTATTGTCTTTTTAAAAGTCGATCCCCCCACCCCCAAGAAAAATTATCTACACTTTCTTTTATCTACAGTGGAAGTCTACTTCTATTGCACTGATGTTATTGGGACAAATTTCCATCTTCACTCAGATGCACAACACAGCAGCCATCATATGCTATTATTACAAGCCCCATAGAAAAACAAGACCTGGCTGACAAATTAGTGGTCTTTGGTGCTAATATAACTAATTCAACATTTGGAAGAGTTGCTCTCTGGGGAAAAAGAACATGCTGCATAAGTCACTGGAGAAACTAGGGAGATAGTTAATGGGTGTTGGCTACACTACGCGTATCGTGTATAATGTTCACACTGCCGCTGACTTAGTGCCAAGAGATGTGGAAGTAATTGTCAACAAGATATATTGTTTCTTTCATGTTTAGTCAGTTAGAGACGAAAAGTTGAAAGAGTTCTGCAGAGTTCAGGGCAGACTTTTCCTGAACCATAGCAACTCACACTGATTATCACTAATGCATGCTCCAGAAAGAACATTGTGTATCTTGGGAGGCCTTAGAGCCGTCCTTGTCCGAAAATCTCTCCCACTATCCTCAGTATATTTTTTTCCTTCTTCAGGTTGTTGTGTGAAAATCACCCTGCAAAGAGAGAGATTCCCATGATGCTTCTGTCCCTTTAAGGAAAGAGACAGAAGCCTGCTAGATTGAGGTTTCTTTCCCCGGCATGCGTTGTCTCCTGTGAAGGTTAAAGCCAAACCTTCCCAAAGAGTTGGAAGTCAACGAAAAGGATGCCAGCTGGACTTTGATGTTTCTAAAGAAAAATAATTTTATTGCAATAAAATGACAAAGGATGCAAGCAGCATACCATGCATACAAAAACGACATGGACCTGTGTAAAGATTAGGTCTTAGAGTTCACATTTTATACCTTTTTAATAATACTATCTACTGGGAACAAAACATACAATAGGGTTGACACATTTAAACAGCAAGGGGTATTTACATATTTAGAAAGGACAATAGGGTAGACAGGAAGGACGTATCAGGGTAGAAAGGAGACATTTAGACAAGAATACTATTTACAAATTCAGCCACGATTGCTTGATACATTTGGATACATTTGATCAGGTTATTGATGGGTGTGAACTGTTTGCAACCAACGATATTACGGTTCCCCCTTCCGAATACAAAGGATAGGAACATCAGTATTGCTGGAGGCACCAATATTGATAGGCTATCGGGTGTGGTTAGTACTTACAGGGCAAGATACAACTTTAGAGTTGGGATCTTCCCCTCCACACCTTCCTGACAAAGGACATCCTGAGGTGGCAGGAAGGGGGCTTGAATATGAATAGCCATTATCAAATCCTGGAGTACAGTAGCGGTGATTAACAACAGATACAGAAGACAAAGGCAAGAACAGTCCTGCAACATTCTAACACCTTTCCAGCCAAAACCATGTTCCTTAAAAACTGCTCCATGCTTTTCCTAAAACACAACACTCTGTTTCCTTCACAAAAATCACTAATGCTCCAGCCCAATTCTGGTGCTGCTTTCAACTTTGGTGGAGAGACTTCCTGGCTTGGCCCCAAAAGGACTTTCCAGGTGAGTTTAGTTCTTGGTTAAATTGGAATCTAAATTGAGAGATTCAGGCAGGACTTGCCCTTCCCATGCCCTTTGTCAGATACTCAGATTTGCATCAAAAAACCCTGAGGGAAGGGAGACGTTCAATTCTTAATGGCTCTGGAGTTAGCATTGTCTTGTGCTATCTCCCGATGATCACCTGTGTGACCTCCTCTTTGCAGGATAGCAGCCCATAACTCCCAGGATAGAATCTAAAATGGAGTTAGGCCTGTACACATGTAAGGGAAGGAGAGGGTGTTTTCAATGCTGCCCCTCATGGGGTCCATAGCTGTTCTCATCACATCCTGGTCTGACCTTACCCCCTTTGCAGGTTCTGCATTCTGCTTTCATCTGACCAGCAATCATGAGTATTACCTGTAGGGCCAAAATAACCACAATGGGGTACAGAGTCACGTTAAGGAGGCTCTCAACAGTTGGACTTTAGCCACAAAGTGTTTTCCCACCAAGAGTTGCTGCTGGCTGCTTTTACTGTTGCCAGAACCTTTACTGTTTGCTGGTTACTGTGCTACACTACAAGGGTGGTGTTCTTGCCTAAAGCTTTCAGCTTCAGAAGCTTGTACAGCCCATTAAACAAGACAGGTTCCTAAAATAGACACTTGACTTGTCCCACATCAAGATCAATACTGTGGGCTTGGCTTTAGTTCTTGCAAACTAGCCATGTTTTGCTTGTTTGTTTCTGCAGCCAAGCTGGCCATGGAAATGGGAGTGAGTTTTTGAGTGGAAGAAGAAGGCATCGGATCAGAATGGTATGAAAATGATGACAACTGACTTGAAAAGGCCTCATTTGCCGCAGCACAGAACTGTCTTGGGATTAGATGTTGGGGTATGTGGACGAGGGTGTGTTTTCAAAAGTGAATGTTCTGGACTCAAAAAAGCCTAGAAACACACTGGCTGTGTTGATTTGGCACTTCTTCTAGTGGAGGATGTTGACTCTACAGGTGATTGGCAGGAAGAGGGTGAGATGGAAGGAATAGTAATAAGAGGAGGAGACAGGGTGGAGGGCAGAAGTCAGCCCAGAATATGCCCTTTATCCTCACCTTATTACTCAGCAACAGCATTTGACAGGGAATCCAATAATACCAATAATAGTAATGGTTGGGAGTTGGTCTTAGAAGATCTGTTCAAATTCCCACTCAGTTGTGCAGCCTCCTGGGTCACCTTGGGCCAGTGTCTGTCTGTCTGTCTGTCTGTCCATACCATAGAACTTTATTGGTATATATACAAACATACTTACATATGGTATGGTATGGCTTTCTCTCTCAGTCTCACCCAGGGTTGTTGTGAGAACAAAAGGAGATGAGGAACTATATACCACCCTGAACTCGTATAAAATTGAAGAAAGTATAAAATTGTGAAAAATAAATAAAGCTTGGCCCACATATATAGCTATACTAGTTTCTTGTGCAAATATTTATCTCATAAGAATTTATATCCCACTTTTCCTGTTTATTTCAACCAAGCCCAGGAAAGCGAATAGGCACTATCAACATGAAATAACCGTATGTTCTTCTCCTGTTTGCTTCTCCCTCCCTTCCTCTCTGATCTCCCTTGTGTCCATTTCTAGATAGGGAGTGTCTTGGGGCAAGGGTCTGCACTGTCATCCATTTTAAGGCACCAGGAACATGGATGGCACTACAGCAATAAGTAAAATAACTAGTATTAATTTGAAAAAAAAAATAAGAACAGCAAATTCTATTTGAGTTCTGGAAACATTGTAGTGGCAACTAAAGTCACCCTAATAATGGGCAGAAGATTTAGTCGAGAGGGTTAATGCCTCCGTTTGCCTGAAGATAAGAGCTGAAGATCTGAAGATTGCCAGTTCCGGACAGCCAGAAGTCTCTGTGAGCAGCAGACCTCGTTAATTGCGGCTGATTAACAGCTGAGCTTCGGCTGCCTTGTGTGAGGGGGAGTTGTGCCAAAGTTCAGCCACTTCTCTGGTGGGAGCAGGGAAGCCGCTTATCAGCCAGCAAGAAGACAAACGGGTGGCCAGAAAGAAGGACTAAATCCAGAAAGATCCATCTGTATGTGTGTAATTCTTGAAAGATAGAACATTTCTGTATAAATTGTAAAAACCTTCAGGTTTCTGAATAAAGTCTGCCCATGTAAACCGCCTTGAGTTATAGTCATCAGAGAAATCTGGTGACCTAAGAAAGGCGGTATATAAATCCAAGTATTATTATTATTATTATTATTATTATTATTATTATTATTATTATTA
>JAJKFI010000096.1:2378984-2419783 GCA_029204185.1 Lerista edwardsae
TATTATTATTATTATTATTATTATTATTATTATTATTATTATTATTATTAATGTAGCACTCAGTTGAGAGAGAGAGAAAAAGGAAGCCCCCCCCTCGCCAAAAAAGCCCAAAAAGAAGTGGTATGGAGTTCAAGTTCTGATGAAACTGGAACATCCTTGCCCTTTGTTCTTACTTTGTCACTTTAATTTTAAATACATTTGAGATCGGAAAATAATGAGTAGCTAGGAAGTTGTACTGTGAAAAGGTTTTGCAGGTCTAAAAGTGTCATTCCTGGATAAAACTACTGAGAAAAAGGTTGCTGCTCTAAAAGTCTCATTCATGGATGACAATGGCCCACCCCCCCTCAAATCCTTTACTGTCCTTTGCCTGAAATTAGCTCAGCTTGGTTTCAAGTTTCATTGTAAAGAGGCTCCCCAAATCCTAGCCTGTATTTGCCATGCATGTAGTATGTGCTTGGCTGATAATGTAAAATATGATATGCAGATCCACACCCAGAGGTTCTCTTGGAGCAGTTGATTTGGACAGATCTCCTTCATGTTCCTACAATTTGATTTCACTGTTATGAAAAAGGGCAGTTTTTGGAAGGAATGGGTGAGCTTCTAGGCAAACATACTATATTGTATTCCATCCATCTGTCTGTGTATGACCAAATTTACACTACACAGTGTCTATTGTACCACAAACCACTGTGAATGCTGCTTGGGTATTCATTCTGCATATTTTCATGATCATGATGACCAAATTGGTAGAGAAGCATAACACTCTGGGTTAATCTCACTTCTCCAGACATGTGACCTTATCCAGAGGCCCCATGTGTGTTGTGATGCAAACATTGATCCCTTACGCAGTCTTCCCATTTTATTTCAGTGGAGAGGGCAACTCAGCACTTAGGCAGGCATGTGTGTCCATGCCTGCATAAATGCGGAGTTGCAGGTCCTTCGATGAAATGAATGGCAAAGTTCTTGTGGCCAAGCAATTCCCTCTATTTATCTCTGTTTATCCATTGTATGCAGAGGCGTCATCCTACCGGAACGGGGCGGGACCCTGTTCCGGTTGTTCCAGGGAGAGCGGGAACGGAGCAGCAGCGCGTGGCAGACTCCACGCGCTGTTTTTGCCCGGCCCTGCGCCTGGATCACTCTGTAAGAGCGCTCTTCCGGGTGCAGGGAGGCGTTGCCGGGCGCTGCAAGGGGGCGGGGAGCTACAGCTCACCCATCTGTTCCCGCGGCGTTCCGGAACCTGGCGCCAGCAGCGTTTCGGTTGCTGGCGCCAGTGAATGACATCACTGATTGTATGTTAATGGAGTGAGGGTAGAAGCCTGTTCCAATGACCCACCTCATCTTGGATATTTCAGGTTCCTGGTGAAGTATTGAGTGGAGCCTAGTGTAGGCTAAGCAACTGAGGGCACAACCCTAACCAACCTTTCAGCACTAACATAGCTGTGCCAATGAGACGTGCTACATCCAGCAGTTTGGGGGTAGTCACAGAGGCTTCCTCAACATAAGGCAATGTTTGTTCCCTCACCTCAGAGTTGCATTGCCCTTACCCCGGTGCTGGAAAGTAGGTTAGGATTGTGTCCTGAAAGCGCAATCTTAACCTGGAGTTAGGTCGGTACAGTTAGGTTGGCAAAGTTTGGCTGGCACAAGGGACACCATAACGTATGTTTGGACCACTCTTGGAGTCAGAGAGGCCAGCACACAGATGTGCACCATCCTCTCTGACTCCGAGAGTAGTCCAAATGTGCTTTATGGTTCCCTTATGCCAGCCAAATTTTGCTGGCCGAACGGTACCAACCTAACTCCAGGTTAGGATTGAGCTCTGAACAGCAAATCAAAACTTTGAATCTTGCCTCTGTTACGAACTCACTCGGTGGTCTAAGGCAAATCTCATCTGCTCAGCCTCAACATTCTCATCTGAATTATGGAGATAGTTAAACCCTCATTGGGTCATCATATGGATTAGACCAAGATAACACATATGCAAAGACTTTCTAAAAAAAGTGTAATGTACACTTTATTCTGATTGCTGAAACTGTTCAAGTATCTGCTCCATACATGCAGATGATTTCCTCAGAAAAGCAGGCTGTGGCCTTAACGTCAAAAATCTGCACAATAAACCTAATAACTGCCTGAAATGTTTATCTGGAACGAGGAAGTCTTTTAAAGAAACTCACTATAATCACTACAAAAAAAACACAACAAACACACAAAACCCCCTCTGCTTTCTTTGCAAACGATAACCTTTCTTGAATTTCTCTTGGCGTTTCCAGGCACAAGTGCACCTGTTTCTAGAATGATCTTTGTAACGAAGGACATCTGGGGAAAGGACAAAAGGAGTGTGTCAGGAATTGAAATAAAGTGGATGGGTGATGGTTGTCAGGATTGACTGGGATGGCAACTGCTGTGAGCTATCCTAACAACTGGGAGGAAATAAGCATGTTGGACAAGGAATCCATTTATCCCAGCATTATTTACACAGCAAGTCAAAGCGTGTGAATTTATTCCCTTACTATGGATAACAAGCAACAGGATTGGAAATTTGAACCCAAACAGTGTTGAATGTTTGTAATTATCAGTGTTTTTTTCTTCCCAATGTTGTTGATCCTTTTGCAGCTGCCTAAATGAAACTGAATGCTAAAGGATGTATCATGCACCTTCACAGCTTCCTACAACTAGCAAATAAAAAATAATAAAAAGCCTTAGGCAAAACATAAAACTATGCAAATCGGCTAAATTTTCACTCGTTATGTAAGTGACGGAATTCAATTTTTCTGAGTGCAGAATATTTCTGAGTGCAGAAATAAGCACAAATTAGGCATGTAGAAGATGAATTCTGTCACCTTTATCAATGATAAAATTAAACATACAGGTATGTCCCAGTATCTGCAGGGGATAGGTTCCTGCCCCCCCCCGATACCTGAAACCACAGATACTGGGGACACCTGTCTCATGCCCCCCATTAGTTTGTTTAGGGTTACATACTCCAACAAACATTGTCTCTATGAGCTCTAAGCTCATAGTGACCTTCAGACTGCCTCAAAGCAGCACGATCACGGAAGAAAAACTAGATGGAAGTTAACAGGAAGAGGAACTTAACCACTTCCTGTTAACCTTCATCAATTTTTTTTAAATGTCCAGGCTGCCAGGAGGCAGCCTGAAGATTGCTATGAGCTTCTAAGCTCATAGTGACTTTCTGCTTTAAGAAAGACTTTAGCGCTGCAGTAAGTGTTCGTTAAACAAGCTTATGGGAGCTCTCATTCAGTTAGTTTAAGAAACTTATCCCAGCATTCAAGTCTTTCTTAAAGCTGCACTAGGTGCTTTGCACGACCAACCTTAAATCGGCTTGTGGCCCATCTCGTGGGTCCCGACCCACAGTTTGAGAAACAGTGGGCTAAAGGACGGGACCATAGTGCAGTGATTCCCAAACTTTTTAAACTGGCAGCTCCCTTGACCTACTGGGCCATTGGCTACAGCTTTCCATTAGCTTAGGAATACCATCCTATAAATTGTATAGGGCAGCGGGTTTTTTTGGAGGCGTCCCTGGCTGGTTTCCATGACTCCCTGGCTCACAGTTTGGGAATCACTTTGCCTTAGTGACATCATGAATAATAAAGAGTCTCTCTCTCTCTCTCTCTCTCTCTCTCTCTCTCTCTCTCTCTCTCTCTCACACACACACACACACACACACACACACACACACACACACACACAGAATAGCCTCCTGAGGTCATACCACTTTTCTTGGGGCCTCCAAAAGAAGCAAGAGAGTTATAGACTAATCGCAAAACAAACATCTTACTATAGATTGGGGGAAAATAAACTTTAATCATTCTTCTAAGTGTTGGCAAAACAATCTTACAGATATAGTAGGGAATATTGTCAAAAGCTATCTCTATGCTGGAATCGCAATTGTGTCTTTGTTGTTATATGTAATTGCTGATTACAGCTGGGCTAATATCTGTAGATATTTTCCATGGGTATTTCCAAAATAAATAATTGTTTATAACTAATCTTGTCTTATCTATGTGTCTGCATTTATTCAAGGGCCCCACGGTAATATTTAACTGCTGATTATGACTCCTTGTGTTCCCCATTGTATGCATGCGAACACGCAGCCAAACAGTGGAAAGGTTAATAAAGACAATGAATTTTAAGTGAATACAGTAGAAAGCAAATATTGAACTCATAAATACGAGTATGGAGACTAGAGATTTGATCTTGAGAGGTGCTGTTTGGAGACTGCTACCAATGTGACCAGTTTCTCCAATCAAATGCCACTAGGATCTGGATGCAGACTTCTATAGATTGGGATTTGATATATGCCGATCTTTCTCTTGGGCTAGAAATCCAAGCTCCTTTTTCAAAGATTGTGTAGTAGAGTACTGAATGGCCTCGTGAACTTTCAGTTTATACCCCATAAATAATTATAAAGCTTGAAAATGTCTTAGGGCGCAATCCTAACCTGGAGTTAAGCTGGCACAGTTAGGCCAGCAAAGTTTGGCTGGCACAAGGGACACTGTAAAGCACTTTCGGACCTCTCTTGGAGTCACGGGGGATGGTGCAAACCTGTGTGCTGGCCTCTCTGACTCCGAGTCGTTGCTCTGCCAAATTCCCTCCTGGGCCTCCCCTAGGGCCTCAATGCCCACACTAGGCTAACTAGTTTCCCCTCCAGAGTGGCCTCAGAGATAGGCAAGAGGGAGGGGGTTCATTCACCCACGGGGCCTCCTCTCTTCCAGCAGCTTTGTTTGGAATCACCCGCTGGCCAGCCTCCTCCAGACTGCCCTCATCACTGGCTTAGCTCCGAACTACTCTAAGTCTAGCACCAACAAACCCCACCACCAAACAATCAGCAGTCAGCTTGCCCAAGCCACAACTGCCTCTTCCACTTGGTGACTCCAGGGGTGTGGCAGCCAGACAACAATTCCCAATGGTCCCAATAACCTTACCTTCCTTTCTCCAGTCCTTCAGTCCATCCAGCACTCCATCAGTCCTTCAGGCAGGCAGGTAGTCCAGCCAGCACTCCAGTCAGTCCACTCAGCCACCTTCCTTCCTGCACCTACCTGGTGCTAATCACCTTTCATTTAGCAATCCAGCACCTTCCTAGGTACCATCCTCCAGCACCTACCAAGGTCCCCCCCCATCCAGCGCCTGCCTCCCACTTTATACGGAGGCCAGCCAATCGGTGTCTGTTGCTAGGCAGACTTTGGCATCAACCAAGCCCATCTGCACCTGTGCTAACCTCTCTTCATTGCCAGGGGCCTCATCAGCCTATCGCTGTGCTCCGGAGGCTTGCAAAGACCTTGGGGGTTAACCCTGTAATCCCTGGCTAATCTGGGCCACTGCTGATACCATTCCCTATCTCCATTAGAAACATCATTTGTTCATTCATAATATTGGTATGCTTAGGATCAGTTTGCAGCCAAGGCCTCCACTATATGTTGATATACGTGTGGAGACGGTCATCATAGGAACAGCCTTCATGACAAAGCAGAGCTGCTTAATTACTCCACCACTTGCCCAGACCGCCATTCAGCATGCAGTGGGCAAAATTGGAAAAAAAAGTACAGTGCTTTCCCTTAGTTGGCGCATGACAGTGTTTGACAGAATTATCCTCAAGTATGTCCTAGCACACATCAGAAAACTGAAGAATAGCTCCAGGCCTACTTACTCACCAGACAAGCACCAGTATCTCAGCTGAACTGAAGGCTCAGATGGTGAAACTCTGGAAAATTAAGTCAGACTGGCAGCCAATTAAGTCATTGTGTGGCTTTAAGCAATTAATTGATTACAAAATCAATGTGTAAAACTGAGTACCACAGCCTCCCCCCACAATGCAGTTCCTTTTACAGCACAGTCCATTGTACCAACACCCTTCCATAAAATCACCAGAGGATGTTTTTGTTCCTTTTTGCACGTTCTGAGTAGAGGCAAAGACACTTTGTGGAGCAGGAATAAAGTGAGTGGTACGACTGCTGGTATACGACTGCTGGTACCTCCAACCACTGTCTATTCTTCTTTTGGGACATTCCCAACCTGACTCAAAGCTGCAACTAATCTGCTGGTAGACACCGGTTTCTCTATGCCAAACCCCAAAAGACAAGGCACCCTCCATCCCAAGTTGGATAGCCTCTGAGGTAGACTTTGCAAACCAAGGGAGTCACCAGCCTGCATCCCCAAGCCAGACAGCCTGTGGAGATCAGTTCTGGCTCACCCCAGCGCTCTTGCTTGTAGAGCAGTACATCTTATTGGTTTTACTTCCTGGTTGGTCAGTTCATCGTATGCAGCTAGTCTTATGCTGATTAGCAGAGGTCATACTGTTAGTACTACCAAGCTGGGCGCATGTAAAAACCTGTAACCTGAAATCCTGGAGTCTGGTCAGAAGGTAGGACCTGGTGTCCCCAAACTGACAATCTTTGAAAAACAGGGAAAAAAAATATCATACCTGAGCAGACCCCATGGTAAAGGAACATAAGAACAACCCCCCTGGATCAGGCCCATCAAGTTCAGCTTCCTGTATCTCATCGTGGCCCACCAGATGCCTCAGGGAGCACACAGAACAACAAGATCCATGCCTGCTTACCTTCACACACACAGCTAAAGAAGACACCAGACTGCGGTTATAAGAACAGAGCCTGGAGAGGCCCAGAAATGGCCTGAGATTAACCTTGGCAATTTTTGGTAAACTGGCAATCCTACACACAGCCAGTCAATGTGATTTTTTAAATAGCAGCAGAGAGCTAGAGAGATAGCTGGAAGAAAATGAAACAAGTGGTTAAAAAGCCAGCTAGTCTCAGATGTGGCAAATTTGAAAACTTAGACAGCTGGCGCCAGTTTGTCTGAAATTTATTTTTAGCTTGTTTGGGGGGAACAATTAGGTGGTTAATCACACAGGCTAATCAATTAATTCCTTCAGCCACAGTGTTAAGAAATCGTCTCGTACCTAGTCTAGGGTCTGAGCCAGGCACCATGGCAAACATTGCTGTAAGTAAATTGTAAAGCAATACAAAGCTAAAGCTTGGCATTCACAACAGTAATTTTGGAGAGAATCAGGCCAAAGGGGCTAGCCAAATGCTGAATAGAGGTCTACAACTGCAAGCCTGATGCTGAAGCCGTTCTTCCTGATGCATGCAAATTGAATGCAACCTGACTATAGGCGATTCCATACATACCCTGAGAGTAGATTGGCGTTAACTTTGGTTTATTGCAGGTTGTGCCTAAGGAGACCTTCAGTTCAAAGTGTATCAGACCAGTGCATCAAAACTCACTTCTTACATTGGTCATCTTGGCTGCTAAGATTTCACAGTATTCAAAGGAAACACAGGACTATTGGGAAGTGCCCAGGGCTTTGCTTTGACATTCCAGAGGCAGGGAGACTCTTGTGGCATACAGAACTAAAATGTCAGGTTTGGCTTTACTAGCAGAAGAGCTGAAGAACTGCCTACTGTGGATTATGCTCCACATTATAGAAAGCGCATCACTGGTTGACGGGCTGTGGATCAGAAGGGTCACTTTTTTTAGTAGCCACCTGAGGGTGGACTGCTCTGATGTTTGTTAACATTGTCCCCTTGTATTGTTTTCCTGCCAAAAATCACTCCTCCCTCCAAAAGAGCTATTTGTAGTGTAACCAGGGTGGAAACAGGGAAGACCCTAACACTGAGAGGGCAATCCTAACCTGGAGTTAGGGCAGCACAGTTAGGCCAGCAAAGTTTGGCCAGCACAAGGGACACTGTAAAGAATGTTTGGACCACCCTCAGAGTCAGAGAAGCCAGCACCTAGACATGCGCCATCCTCCCTGACTCTGAGAGTGGTCCAAAAGGACTTTACAGTGGCCCTTGTGCCAGCCACACTTCGCTGGCCTACATTTGCCGGCCTAACTCCAGGTTAGGATTGCACCCTAAGGAATTTATTTCTATTTAGGACAGAGACCTATCTTTTTATTTACATAACTCTGTACGTTGTCATGTACTATAGGCGCCAACTTCATAGTGGCCCATTGGCCATGAGCCCCCCCCCCCAATATTTTTTTGCCATGGCCCATATTTTTTTGCCACCCCATATCTGCCCCCACAAAGAGCGGAGTCGAGCGCGAGCATGCACAGTGGTCGTGACGCGAGGCAACCACTGTGCATGCTTGCTCCAGAAATAGGGAGAGCCAATGGGATGTGGCTGCATCCCAGTGGTTCCTCCCCTCTGTTCTCCTGATTGGCCGACTGCACAGAGACTTGGACAGAGACTTGGACAGCCTTACACTATTCTTGTCCCACGCTCCACACCTCATTCGGAGCGCGCACGAAGGAGAGGACGGGTGTGGGAGGGAGATTCTGCTGCTAATTAGCTGCACTGCAGGCCCAAAATTTTCAAGCCGCTATATTACTGCATCTGCTAATTGTTAGTAGAGAGACAGGGCTTATTCAAGAAGACGCCACTTTTACAATTCGATTCCTTAAAAAACTTTTTCTTTGCGGCTGGGCTTCTTCAGATTAGATTCTAGACTAGTTGTTTTTTGGTTGGGGGACTCGCAGTTATAGTTCAGTTTTGTTTAGGGCACTGGTGAAGTTAACCAAACCTGCCTGCACCAAGGGGCAGCTTTTATTTCGGGGTGGTGGTGGTGGTTCTCTGTCTCCAGATTGATTCCTAGTTCAGCTCTGTTTGGCATTGTTGCACTGGTGTCAATGCTACTCCTAAACAGCAAACATCATTTGCCCAGACAGTACTCAAAGATGAAGACTTTCTCAGAGGAGAGATTTCGCTTCAGAAGAAAGCTCTTTATGCTCATTTTGAGTTTATAACTTCTGCAAGAGGGAGACTGTTTCCTATGGAGTTTATAATCACTTCAAGGGCAACTGGTGAAGCTTTGAGGCACAATTGGTCAGATGGCTACTTTGTGGGATGAGAGAAAAAGGACACAGACAAATAAAGGGGAATTACAGCATCACTCTAACTCTCCCTGTAGCCTTTTGCAGGGAGAGATGGCTCTGGAGATCAGCAAACTGGTGAAAATTCTGGGATATTCTGTTGTACTCAGTTGAATCCCGCTGTATGTGCATCTTTCGGGAAATGTTGCTTCTGTGGTTGCTCATTCATTGATCCTGGTACTTGGAAGTCATTCATCCTGATGCTGTGATAGAGGTTGCCGCTCAAAGGCATTGCGCTTGCTGGGCTGGCATGGAAGCAACTGCAAAGGTTGTAGCATCCAGAGGGCCAGGGGCATAGCTAAAGAAGTACAGGAGGGTGCAATTGCACTGGGCAACAAGCTTTAGGGGGCAACAAGCTGAGGTTGACACCAGTGGCCAAAATTGTGAAAATCTTGGTAATTAAGAATAAGACCATCATGTTATATACCATTTGATATGGAATTTAATGCAGAATGCAATGAAACAAACCAGAGTGCAATATCTTCATTCTATCAAAAGTTACGACCAAAAAAACCCCAAGAAAAGGAAAATACAACTGTGATGTCACTTTCTGTTGTGACATCACATCCAGGGCATAATTTTGCCCTCTGCACCAGGCTACACTTCCATTATTTGCCTATTATTATTACTATTTGCCTATTATTATTATTATTTGCCTATTATTATTATTATTACTATTTGCCTGTAAACCGCTTTGTGAACTTCATGTTGAAAAGCGGTATATAAATACTAGTGATTGATAGTGATTGATTTCACTGGCCAGTGCAGAGGGCCAGCTCAAGTGTTCCTGATGGCTGAGGCACCATCTCTGCTCCTCCCAGTCTCCAATGTCCTAACTCAGCACGCTCCTCCATATTTCCTCTTCTTCTTTGTCCCTTTCTCCCTTTTTTTTAGTGCAGGGAGTTGAGAAGGAGGTGCAGTTAGATAAGTACATGGACATGGAGGTAAGTATGTGGACAGAGATGTGCATTCCTCAACAGTGACTGCCAATCACGCTAATGAATCAGTGCTAAAGAAAGCAGGAAATCAGTCTGAAGTTGGTTGCTCACAGGAACCCCGGCAACAACCAGGCCACGCCCCCTGTCAAACATGCAGCCAATCGGCTGCATGCATTCTCCTGACTGTGCCCAACTTTGCAGAGGGGAGCCACACAAGTGCTGCCAGGGGTCTAAGGCCCTAGCAGTAATATTAGCCTTTCTCGCATCATATAACTCACTGCTCAGCTTTAAAATGGACCAAATCGGACAAATTGATGATGATATTAAATTTTATAACTCTGGGCTGTGTGTGTGTGTGTGTGTGTGTGTGTGTGTGTGTGTGTGTGTGTGTGTTGGGGGGGTCAGCATCTATGCAGTTTCTTCTGTACAGAAAAGAATACAGAAAAAATATCCCCAAGAGGTGAGGATGGGGCATGCTGCGATCATGCAAATGTGATAAAAAGAACAGGCAGGCCCCGCAACATTAAGCTGTCATCAACGATTTTATAGTACATATTAAGATGGTAGTTGTGACTGCAAGAAAAAAAAAGGTATTAAGAAGATGCCACCAAAGGTCAGGGACACTTTTGTTGTTAGCCTGTGGTAGAAAATAATAATTTGCTACTCTCCTGAAAGAGAGGGGTGAAAGTTGGAATGGGAGGGAAGCATTAGTTTTCATTTCCTTTCCCTCAGGCATGTTCAAGGCATTCAGTTGCCTGACTAGAGGCTTCTTCATTTACCTTTCCTATGCGTTAGTGAAAACCTGGAACTGATAAATCAAGGCCGTTCAATGGTTTCATAGTCACTGTCAGCTTCTAACTATAGGCGGTATTACAATTGCGGGCATTACACTATGAAAGCAGATTTTACAGCAAAGCATTAGTGACAGTAGAGAGGACAGCTGTGAGAGCGCACCCATTATAGACACATGTTGTTGGTGGCGCATGATTTCACCATAACTCCGTTCATGATAATGCATTGCTACTGGGGCTTGATTGGTTTGCCCTAGTGCAGCTCAATCCAGAACTGCCTGACCGACCGGGAACGCAGCAGTAGCCAGGTGGCTACTGTGGCATCCTGTGGCAGCCAGGTAGCCCCAGGAGGCTCTGCAGGGAAAGGGGACATTTGTCCCCTTATCCCACAGTAAGGGCGCAGGGAGGCTGATGGGTCTACTTCAGTGATGTCATGCAGGGGGAACGCGGGAGAACTCAGTTCCACTAGTTAAAATTAGGGCTGACTCCGCCCACTTCACTCTCCCCCCTCCCCCTCCCAATTCCTCTACAAAGAGCTTTTCTTCTTGGTTGGCCGGCACTCAGAGGGTTAAAGGGAGCGATTCCGGATTCCTAGAGGGGCGAAGGCAGTGATGTCATTCAGGGGGAACAGACCAGAACAGGCATTACGGATCCTAACAGGCTCCGTGGCTGGTTCTGGGTTCCCGACAAGCGCCAATCAAAAGTGAGTTCCTGTTCCTAAATCATTTGAATGACACCACTGGTCTACTTGCTTCTGCGCTGGCCTTCCACGGAGGTAGGGATCTGGTGACAAGAGTTGCCGCTGGTACTGCTCCCTGCTCCACTACTCCCCTGCCTGGGAACACCCACCTGTCATGCCCCAAAAGGCCACATTGTCAGGGAGTGACAAGCTCATGCTTGCTAGTGAGTGGTGCTCCCTCCAGGGTGCGCCTGGCCAGTGTCACCATGGCGCCGCCCCAGGGCCGGTATTAATGGATTGCTGCCGGCATTGGAGGTGCTTTACGGCACCTTGCACTACACTTGCCCCAGCGGTACGAATGTTACGCTTGCGGTAAGGGTCATAGGATTGGGCCCTAAATCATGTTTGATTGGTTATTCAGCTATGGAAGTACAATCTTTTAAAAAATGTGTGTTCATGTGCATGTGTGCTGTAAGATCGTGCCTTCAGTTGCTGTGAAAATAATTTCTATGTGACAAGGCAAAACAAGTGGTCCGTGGTTTTACAAGATGATTTTGTGTGTGCCAGTATGCAATTATTATTAAAATGATAACAGTCCCAACCAGATTTTCAAATGGGCATTGCACACAACGTGCGCATTTGTAGTCCAGACAAATGTAACACACTTTTCCAAAAGGGTAGTCTGTTGCAGCAAAAAACAACACCAAGGTCCACAAAAGCTTGTGCTGAAATTTTTCAGACCAATTTTTCAGACAAATGTAGTTAGTGAAAGATCAAATACCCTGGAGGGAAAGGACAAAGCATTCCTATATGAAATTACCCCAAAGTACATTATCAAAGTCAGGTCAGTTTGCAAGGATAATTACAATAAAAATAGTTCAACATTTCAGACTGATTGGGTGTGGATGAAGAGGGGGGGACAGGGGGTTGGTTGTTGTGCACATTTTTGTGCACCAGCAAAAAATATACCAAGGCATTTTAGCTTGAAAAATTTTGTTTCTGGCTTCAGAAATACATTGTGCACAAGTAACATGGAAAGTGGCACTGGAACACCATCAGTACATGGGAAAGAATGTAGAGTTTTCTCCGCATCTTGAAATTCAGAGCAGAGGCCAAATCGCAGGAATGTTTTTTGTTTGTTTGTTTGTTTTCTGAGCAGGAGCAACTTCCTTTTCTAGCAGAAAACTCATCAACGTACCCAAGTATTGCTATGTAACTCTCAGAGCCCTCCAGCACAATGTGTTGTGAAAGCTGTTAAAAGTGCTGAGTTTGGGAGAGCTTAGCCTATCTCACATACTCTCCAACTTTTCACAGATGAAATGAGTATGGACACTTCTGAGAACTTCTAATACCCCTAATCTTCCAGCAAAGATGACTAAGTCTGAGCTTTTGTCATCCCCCCAACCTGCTTTACACATTGCTGAAGGCCCTTCTCCATCTATCAATAAGCTGACCATAGCAGTTAACGTTTTAAAAAATGTTTACAACGGTGTTTCTTAAACTGTGGGTTGGGACCCACCAGGTGGGTCATGAGCCAATTTCAGGTGGGTGGCGTAGCACCTAGGGCAGCCATCTTTGACAATACAGTATGGGAAGATGGAACACTGGAAGGGGGGAGGGCTGTGTGGATGTTTTGCTTGTGTCAAGGTTGTAATTAGACTCGTTTCCTTTCTGATTCACTTTACTATTGAAAAATGGCTGAGAAATAATCCAATTTATTGCTGCATTCTCAGGAAAGCAGCAGGCTCGGGCGCCACAATGAAGGCATTTCCAGTCATGACATAACTTCCGGTGGGTCTCGGACAGATTGTCATTCTAAGAAGTGGGCCTCAATACTAAAATATTTGAGAACCACTGGTTTAGAATGTTTAAGCATCACAAGGAATCTGATTGTACTTATTATAGAATAGCTGCAATTTAAACATGATCAGCAATATCTACTATCCAGATAGGTCAGGAGCAGAGATGTGATCGATATACAAGGAGATTAGCTCTTTGGGGAAGCTTGTTTGATGCTTGGTAGAGCATGGACAAAATCTCAAGTTCAATTTTTGACATTTCTTGGTAGGGTTGTGTACAACATCAGTCTGAAGTTGTTCAGTTGCTAAGTCACGTCCGACTCTTCGTGACCCCATGGACCACAGCACGCCAGGCCTCCCTGTCCTCCACTAGCTTCCTGAGTTTGCCCAATTTCATGTTCATTGCCTCAGTGACACTAACCATCTCATCCTTTGCCGCCCCTTCTCCTTTTGCCCTCAATCTTTCCCAGCATAGGGTCTTTTCTAAAGAGTCCTCTCTTCTCATGACGTGGCCAAAATATTTGAGCTTCAGCTTCAGTATTTGTCATTCCAAGGAGCGATCAGGCTTGACTTCCTGTAGGATTGCCCAATTTGATTTCCTTGCCATCCAGTGGACTCTCAAGAGTCTTGTCCAACACCATAATTCAAAAGCATCTATTCTTCGGCGCTCCGCCTTCCTTATGGTCCAGCTCTCACAGCTTTCACACGACTACTGGAAAAACCATAGCTTTGACTATGTGAACCTTTGTTGGCAGGGTGATGTTTTGGCTTTTTATTAAGTTGTCTAGGTTTGCCATAGCGTTCCTCCCAAGAAGTAAACGACTTCTAATTTCATGGCTGCAGTCACCATCTGCGGTGATCTTGGAAAATAAACTCTGTCACTGCTTCCATTTTTAAGTCTGAAATACTGAAGAGCAACTGCCAGAGACCAGTGATTCTCAACCTTTCTTGCAATGGGACCCCTTTTTAGATACTACAAACAGTTGGGACCCCCCACCAAGACCTAGGGCCAAGCGTGCAGCATTGGCACAACCCTGTTGCGTAGATGCTGCGTGATCCTTAGGGTTGTGCTGCCCAGGGAGGATGGCGCATGTCTGTGTGCTGGTGTCTCTGACTCCAAGAGTGTTCCAAACATACTTTACGGTGTCCCTTGTGGTGGCCAAACTTTGCTGGCCTAACTGTGCCAGCGTAACTCCAGGTTGGGATTACACCCTAAGTGACATTGAGTTTTTAGTTCCATGATGGATTCAGAGTGAAAACATTGCACAAAATGCATTGGGGCTTCTTTATGCCATTGCTGATCAATGTGGTAAAGTCAAATTTTAAATAGTCTTCAGACTATTTGCATTTCTCATGTGCTGAGATTCACCCAGGCATGCATGTGGAAGATGTGACATGCCATTAGTTAAGAGACCCAAGAGAGACTTCATCACATCCATATGCTTACATCAAGACAAGGCCATAGCAAGGCTAATTTCCAATGCCACAAGCATTGAGGAAGCAGCAGTTTAATGAGGAAGCCTCTTCCCTAGCCAAAATGAAGTTTCCAAGATAGAGGTGCCCAGATTTTTAAGATGGCTGTCCCAAACCTTTTGCGATCCCCTGCAAATTCATTCATGACCCCCTTGGGAAACCACAGGCTCAAACAATCCTGAGTAAGATGGATCAATGAATGGGCCTAGGAAAGTGCTTCTCAAACTTTTTAGCATCAGGACCCACTTTTTAGAATAACAATCTGTTGGGACCCACTGGAAGTGATGTCATTGATATGGAGGTAATGTCATGGCTGAAAGTGACATCATAAAGCAGGAAAAATTGGAACAACCCCATATGACATAATCAAATCCAATCAAGTCAGTATATTAAAAGTCTACAATAAACATTTGTTTTAAAAATTATATAAAATACCGAAGACTTCTAACTCTAACCAAAGCAGTGGCTGCTCTGTTAAAAAGGCTGTAATTCTGAGACGGGGTGGGACCAGTGGTGGAAGTCATCACTGGAACATATGCCCCACTTCGGGCCATGAAGCCAGACATGGCACTGTTCCACTCACTGCAGCAAAATAGCAGTGCCTTCTGCTTTCCTCAGGGGAAGGGGACGTTCCCTTCCTTCAAGGAGACCCCAGAGGCTGCTACGGCTCCTGTGGGAAGCAGAGGTCGGTGTTTTGGTGCCACTGCTCATACAGGAGCCCTGAAGCACAGGATTGGGCTGCCCATGAATGAATGAGTGAATGAATGAATGAGTACAGATTTTATTTTCAAACAGAAACCATCTTAGTTGCCAGTTCAGAAGGAAATGAAGCCTAAAACGGACCCCAGTAATCTCATAATGTAATCTCATAATGTAATACAGTATTTAATCTCCTTGCCTAATTATTTTGAATCATATTTTATTATTAAATCATTTATCTTCATAATCTTTAATGAAGGATGTAATGAACTCCACACACACAGTGTGCCATTTTTGCACTAGTTATCATCCCAAATACTTAGCTTCTTATTTTTCATTTTTAAAATAGTCTAGCAACTATTTTCATCATCTATATCAGCGATTTTCAACCTTTTTCATCTCATGGCACATTGACAAGGCACTAAAATTATCAAGGGTGTTGGAGAAGACTCTTGAGAGTCCCCTGGACAATCCTACAGGAAGTCAAATCTGATTGCTCCTTGGAAGGGCAAATACTAAAGTTGAAGCTAAAATATTTTGGCCACCTCATGAAGACTCTTTAGAAAAGACCCTCATGCTGGGAAAGATCGAAGGCAAAAGGAGAAGGGAGCGGCAGAGGATGAGATGACAGTGTCACTGAAGGGATGAACTTGAAATTGGGTGAACTCAGGAAGCTAGTGGAGGACAGGGAGGCCTGGTGTGCTGTGGTCCATGGGGTCGCAAAGAGTTGGGCACAACTTAACGACTGAACAACAACAAAATTATCAAGGCACGCCATCAGTTTTTTGACAATTGACAAGGCCTACCAGGATGCTTGTGCAGGGGGGGCATATCCCCCAGTGGCCCTACTAACAAATTAAATGACCCTCCCCCAAACTTCCGGTGTACATCTGCAGACCATTTGCAGCACATGTGTGCCATTGAAAATAGCTGATCTATACGTTACATGTTCAAAATATGGAGCCTGTTGACAATCTCAGGTTAATTTTATATTAAAGATATATTTATCCACTTTTTGGACGTATACTGATGAACGCTGCCAATCACATTTTGGTGATTATTAAATGTTCTTCAGCGTTTCTTTTTAATATTCCCAAAATTGGTTTTGGATTGTCAACATTCTCTTAGGAATGTTGTTTTACCATATTTTGATATAAATAAGTGTCAGCTCTTGTCAAGTGATAGTAATTGTCTCCTAGTTCGTTCAACATTCGTTTGACATTTGGTCATAGAGAGGTGAATAGATTACAATATTGTTTGCCTACAAGCTGACTATTCGTTTTTCAAGAGTCTCCTCACAGCATCACACAATAAAGCGATGACATATTTCACTGTGCGCCTAAACTCAGTCAACATACCATGGGCCCCAACTTCACTGTGCTTCTAGGGTTCGGTGAATTAATCCTCAGCATCAGGATAAATCAGCGATCTTGAGCAGATACTTGAACAAAAAATGTCTTCCTTGGTTTCCTTTCTCAGTAAGGAGAACATTTGCCCCCCCCACTATTTCTTGAAGGGTGCAGTCCTAACAGGCTGGTAGGCCAGCACAATTCCCTTGTGCCAACTACAAGTGTAACAAATGCACTGTGAAGTGCATTTGTGCCACTCTCGGACACAGGGAGGATGGTGCAGGGAGGATGGCACATGGACATACACTGTCCTCCATGCATTGGTTCCAGATGCAGGTAAGGTTGGCCTATGGAGGCCAGCATAGGGGCTTGAGGAGGGAGGGTGGAAGGGACAGTGGAGGGAAGGCGGAACAAGACGGGGAGGCAGGAAGGGTGAGCCCCTAGGTGGACTAGCCCAGACAGGAGGGTAGAGCTGGCACACCGGACAGATCCTAACCCCCCGCCCTGTCAGCCCTACATGGGACACTCGGGTTTGTACCAGTGATTTAGTTGGTGCAGATTCAATTAGCCCCATAGGGATGGCTGGGGCTTTACTCAGAGTAAGGGGGTAAACGGATAAGTTGCACCATAGCCCCTCCTAACTGGGCTAGATATGGTGTGACCAGCCTGCCTGCCTATTCCAGCCCTGGTTAGAATTTGGCTGTCATGTAATTTTGTCTGAAGGACTGGCAATGATTCGATGGAGCTGACAAAATAGTCTCAAATTTAAGCATGGGCTAATAGTAATTGTTAATGATGGAATGTCAGTGGGCAAGGAAACAAAAAACCTGTGAAGAAGCAAATGGAGAGCGAAGACAAGCGGCAGTTGTGCTGATACGAGGTACCGATTTCCAACTAGGAAGGGCAAAATGAATTAAGCTATGGTTATTTAGCTATAGTAAACACAGAATTTCATAGCACAATAATAAAGTTTGCATTTGTGCTTCCTGTTTTAAATACAAATGCCATTTACTTTTGCACCCCCACCCGAATATTAGTGTGATCTAAACCTGGTTTATGTTGACACTATTGTGCATTTAATGAACACATATCAAATATGCATAGCAAATAAATACTATGTTCCATGTACATCCCATTAGAAGCACTTTATTTCTTTCCAATACACATTCACAGATGTGCACATGAGTACACACACTCAGGGCACAATCCTAACCTGAAGTTAGGCCGACACAGTCAGGCCAGCAAAGTCTGACCGTAAAGCCAAGGGCCACCGTAAAGCGTGTTTAGACCACTCTCAGAGTCAGGGAGGATGACATACATCTGTGTGCTGACCTCTCTGACTCCAAGAGTGGTCCAAACATACTTTATTTACAGTGTCCCTTGTGCCAGCCAAACTTTGCTGGCCTAACTGTGCTGGTCTCACTCCAGGTTAGGATTGCACTCTCACACACAGTTGCTAGTGGCTGAAGTATACTAATATACGTTCAATATATAGTTCTCCAAAAATGCATTTCTCCATAATATAGCTAACTCTTGGTCTATTGTCATTGGTATCTCTGTGGTGGTCGCTGTGCCCCTGCTTTCAACAACAGTCCAGAATGGTCCGCAACTATCTCTTACAGGGAAATGTGTGCAGGTTGGCTTCTGGAAGAACAGATTAGGCCCAACTAAAAATCCTTGATTAACTGTCACACAGAGAAGCACAATGACATTGCCTGGAATGTACACAAGACAAATCAGAGCTGGGAGTGGAGCGGATCCATGCACCAATCCTAAGGGGCCTTTGTGTCGCTGGAACTAGCATTTCTGCAGCGTAAATCCCTTTACAGCTGTCACAAATGCAACAGTGCCAGTGTGCATAGCCTGGCTGCTGCCACAAGTGATGAGTGGCTGACAGTGGATGCCTGCCAGAGCAGGTAAGCCTGTGTGGGTGTCAGGAAGGAGGCAGGAAAGTGGTGGAACAGAGTGGGGTCTGGGTGACATGGGGAGGTGACTGGGCCAAGGAGAAGCGGGTATCGTATCACAAGTTGATGCTGAGGGAAGAGTGATTGGTGAAACTGCCTCCCCCTCAAACCAACGACTTTCATTTGCACAACATAAACTTTGGATATACTGTAGAGGTAGTTGCTTTATTTTAAGTCAGGCCATCGGTTCATTGAGTTCAGTGTTCACAGGCAGCAACAAGCCAGACTTTCAGACAGGTATAGTTTCCAGTGATGATCCTGGAGACATCAGGAATGAAAACGGAGACCTTCTGCATGCAAAGCCTGTGTGGAATATGTGCCAATGTACCACAAGGAACAGCCCAGGCAGTAGTGTCCGGGGTCGCCAGGTTGGGCACTGGTCAAGTGTCCACACCCATCAGAGGGACAGGGCAACCCTTGAACTCTTGCTAGCAGTGGTAATGCACAATGTGCTATGGTGGGCCAGGTGCCTAGATAGATAGATAGATAGATAGATAGATAGATAGATAGATAGATTGATTGATTGATTGATTGATTGATTATTGGCCAAGTATGAACATCATACTTGGAATTTGATTCGGCTGCAGGCAACTTACATACAATGGGGACCCCCACTGCAGGATTCACAGAAATGTAGTACCTGTAATACTAAGAAGCCATGCAGTCTCAAATTCATCAATGTGTAAAATTGTAAAATTGAGACAGGAAAAGCCATTTTTGAATGTAATGTACAAGCTTTGCTCTCATTTTCTTAGCCAGATGAAGCATGCTGTGTAACTCTGAAGCATGCATGCCTGTGTACGCACGTTCAGTGCTGGTTTAATAAGATATCATTATTCTGCCTGTTTTCGCATTTGTTTTTCCAGTATGGGATGGTTCTGTTAGCTTGGCTCTAAGAGAGCGCAGTACATATTTCGTTTTTCCTGTGCAAATACAACAGATGAATAGGACCCAGCAATGACTATCCTGTTATTTCTGCTTTGTAACCTCAAGTGCAGAGGAGAAAACACACACATATATACAAACAATTGCTTCCTTAGCTCAATGGACTTTGAAATGAATACTTATTTCTTCCTATTTTCAGCTTTGGGTATTTTAAAAAGCAGCTTTGATGCGAGTCTGCCTCATAATTTAGAATGGGATGTCTTTATAGGCCGCTGACAGTAATACAACTCATTTTGGGTGATTAACTTAACCTCCAGTACTACAAGTGCCTGGCTACATTAGCATACCTTTCAAGGAATAGTTGCAATGTGAGAGAATTGCCTGTAGGATTATTTGCAGCTAGGAACCTGTGAAATGTAAAATAAAATTGAAGACTATAAAGGAAAACATCAAAGCCACCTAAAATATTAATAGCTGGTACTCTAAAAAGTAATTTAGAAGATTGCGTGAAGGAGTGAAAACTACTAATTTAAAAAAAAACAGATAGGGTGGGATAAAGGACATAGTTTAGAGCAAACAATAGATCATGCAGTTTCACTTTGTACATGATGGGAAAAGAATTTAAGCGGCAAGGGCAGCCTTATCAGTTGAAAAAGGCTTGAGGTTGAAATGTTGGCCCAACCTGGCAACTGGAGCGATATTAAAAATGAAAGCAAAGCTGGCTTACTTTGTCTTGTTTATGCTACACCATTGAAGAAGAAATGAAAAAGAATCTCACTTCTATCATTAGACCATATTTTGCCCTCTAATTAAAACGCACACAGGGCTTCCTGGCAAAGAATATTTTTTCTTGCTTTTATCAAGTCTTATCTAAATGAACAGGATTGCAGGGCCTCTTGAAATCATGCTCTCTCTCTCTCTCTCTCTCTCTCTCTCTCTCTCTCTCTCTCTCTCTGTACAATACAGTAACCTCAAACAAACAAAAAAATCAAAATGAATCAATTCTTATGTTTAAACCAGTTCAGTGTGATTTCAGATGAAATCAGTTTTAAATGCAACATGTTTTTTTTGGTTCAGACTATGATTCAGATGGTTTCAACCAGCGGCGGCATTCAGCCGATATGCTGGGCGGGACTTACCTTTGAGCGGCAGTCCGCCTGTTGCTTCACGCCACGTTCCACCACTTTCCCGCCCGCCCAGCGTACCGGCTGAATGCCGCCGCTGGTTTCAACATAGTTGCAGCCCTGGCCCATGTGCTGCCTGGGGCCAGGACGGCAGACTGTAGCCCCCCTGGCTGCCATCCCTTGCCACCACCACCCCTAACATTCCTGGAGTCTCACACAATGTCCACATGTGCCACAAACCCTCAAAGGCTCACTGTAGCCTTTGGTGAAAAACCAAAAGTAACACTCACCTTCTGAAGGCTGCAGCAAGCCTTTGGAGGACCTGCGTACGCCGCAAAGGGCCTGCCTGGCCTTTGGGAGCTTTCCAGAGGGCATGTAGTGGTGACCATGGAGGGTGGGCAAGTGGGCAGTGGTGGCAGCGCCCAGGAACATGTGACCCCCTGGACCTCCTGTTAGATCTGCTCCTGTTTCAACACTAGAGCACCAATCTGCAAAATCTACCCCCACCCCTCCCTGTCCTCAAAGTAGCCTTCCTGGGAAACCACCTTTGCAAAAACAATACATGGCAACCCTTCCCTTTTTCTTTCGCCTTTGATCTTCAGTAAAGGTAAGATGAGATGTGTGTGTGCGGGGGTACTCTCATATGTGCTTCTTGTTGCACCAGCCATTCATTTCTTTCCCACTTGCAGTCACATGTGGAACTGTAACATCCCTTACACCCCGTCACAGCTGGGGGATAGCACATCCATGCAAGAGACTGGCTATTAAAACTGGTTGACTCCCATCGTTGTATCTTTTTCTACAACACCTCATGCCCCAGCTTTACAACAATGTATTCATTAAAGCTGTATCATAAAATCTATACATTTATCAATAATATATCATTGACTACAGTTCTGCCCACCCACCCACCCACCCCAAAAAAATCATGGAGGGGGCATTTTTGCCTATTTCCCTTTGCATGAGACAAGACACTGAATTGGGGGACCCTTTTGGCTAGGAAGGAAAAGCAGGAGTGTTAGCAGCCATTTGGGGCAGCGTGTGCGCCTGTTGCTCAGTTGTGAGTCGCGAAAGAGAAGCACCTCCCTCTCACTCAGGAAAAGTCTGTGAAGTTAACTTGGTGCTTTCAGGGGTCAGGTAGGATTTTTATTTTTATTTTGCTCTTCACATGATCGGCTTGTGATTGGGGAGGTTTTTTATATTGGTTGGGGAGGAATTCCGGATTGTTGAATGGGTGTGTTGCTTTATCTAGGTTAGTCACAATTGGCAGGTTTAATGTGGATCAAGGATTAAGGGCATAATCCTAACCTGGAGTTAGGCTTGCACAATTAGGCCAGCAAAGTTTGGCCGGCACAAAGAACACCGTAAAGTATGTTTGGACCACTCTTGGAGTCAGAGAGGCTAGCACACAGACGTGCGCCATCTTCCCTGACTGCAAGACTGGTCCAAACATGCTTCACAGTGGCCCTTGTGCCAGTCAAACGTTGCCGGCCTAACTGTGCTGGTTAGGCCAGGTTAGGCCTGGTTAACTCCAGGTTAGGATTGGGCTCTAGAAATAGGAAATGGGGTGCACTCTGTCAAAAAGGGATTGGTCAAGGAAGGGACCCAATAGGAATCTCCAGAGGCTACTCAGCTTAGGGGTGCTGACTGGAAACCCATTGGGCAAAGACTGCAAAGTCTGCTGAACTTGAGGGCAGGCAGTCCAGAGCTTCCTTGACCATTCAGGGGTTGGTTTTGAGAAGCTTGGATCCTCAGATGATCGGCAGCGGGAAAACTTGAAAGGGGCAATAGCTGGCACTCTTCTCTAAGCATCTCCTCTCCTCTAAGATAGGAGCTTGCATTAACCTGTGTGGAGCATCAGGACTCACTACAAGACTATTAACCATTAGCATGACTGGCTGCCACTGAGAGTAATGTTACGGCAACATTGGGTCAAATGCTTAAATAAAAGCAAGAACCTCACCTAGCTTTGCATTATTACTCACACCTATGCATTTATGCTCTAATGTACTGGGGAATCTTCAATAGGCTGACCATGATTCTGCCTATGGCTCACTATCTGCTCATATACAAGGAGTGCGATTCCATAACCTGTTCCTAGTCTGAGGATACAGTATACAGTATGTGCTTTTTGTCTGGTGCTGTGTTGTCACGTGGGCCATGATTTCTTCATTTATGTGTAGAATTTATACACAGATGCCTAGGTTTGTAACAGGACTCGGGCTCTGGGATGATCAATGTATTGTAAAAAAGAAAAAGAAAAAAGGAAAGCCGTCTTGCTATCTCGCCCCCCACAACTGCATTTTGAATTTAAGGGGGAAAAGATAGCTTTTTAACAGTGACCCATGCATCCAAGGATTAGTGGCAACTGATTGGAGTGACAATAGTAATATTCTCTCTCTCAGACATCACATTAAGAAATTATTTGATTGGAGTTGATATAATGAATTTGATAGTTTTCAATCCAAATTAAACTAAAAAAGTGTTGTGTAAAGACTGAAAGCATTTCTCTGCTTAATGCACTGTGACTTACTTTCGTGGTTATGTTTTTGCACAGTCTGTGTGTTCAAATTCTGGGATCTGTCCGGCCATTATTTTCGTGTGTGTAATGCTCAGGTGACAGAGAGCACCTTGGATTGTGGCCTAATTGAATCCATTGTGACAAGCACCATTTGCTTGAAAATCCTATAATGATTTAGTCATGCACAGAAGAAGCAAAATACAGAAGTATGCCATTTTTCTTTTAACAAGTGAGGGCACGCAGAGATGGTGTGTCAGATGTACAACACCTCTTGGCTCTCTACAGCTTCTAAAAACCACTCCATATCTCCATTACTGAGGTGATTACCTCAGGAAAAAAGGATCTATTACACATGAGGAAATATTGCTCAATAAATCTATGGTTTTAAGCAAATCACTAAAAATTTGAATGGAAGAAGTGGTTCTTCTCCTGGTAAGTAGAAAGGCAGGCAACTCCTGAGAAAAATTTATATAAAAAAGTATATCAGAACTCCAGTTGCTTTTTTGTTCACTGTTAGAAAATGAATCCTTATTCATTATCTGCATTCAGGGCAATGGAGGCTTGCAGGAAGTTGAGGAAATTCTCCATCTCGGCCTGTCAAGTATTCCCAGTTTCTGGCCATGTGACTGCAGACCAATTCCCGTAGATTCTGACTGGACATGAGCTATTAACAGTTCGAAATGACAGGTGGATGATAGCATTGATTTAGAAAATAGTGCTAATGTGAGGATAGTCCAGGCATGGTAGTCTCTATGGTAACTATTTAGCAAATGCAGATCTGAGGAGCCCATAAGGGAGGCTGGCACCTCCCCTCATGCCCTTGTGCTAGGGAGGCTCCAGTCTCCCTCAATACTGCACTGCATACAGCGCAAGCCCACAGGCCTGCCTGTTCCAGCGCAGTATAGAATTGCGCTGCCAATGGTGTCCCACTTCTTAGCCCAGGGATATCTCCCATCTCTCACAACTAATCTAGGTCAAAAGAGCACAGGGTTCCATTTTGATTCTTCAGGAAAGACTCAGCCTGCAGCCCACCCCAATAAACAGAAGGGAAGAGAAAGGAGAAAGGAGAAGAGAAAGCGCAATTGATGCACACCTGAAACTCATATTCACAGTAAATCAATGCCGATTTGGAGAACTTGCTAAATAGCTGACAAGAGATCCGGGCAGTCCCATTGGGCAGGCTGGGGCATTAGTCCTGGTAAGAAGAAAAATATTCCTTTACCTTGAGGAGATCTTCAGTCACCTCCTAACCTGCGCTGGATACAGCGCAGGCCATGCGACCTGGCTGAGCTCGCTCAGCGTTGGATTTGGCCAGGGCTGGCCTTAAGCCAATGTGACCAATGTCATCACACTGGACCCTGCACTTTGGGGGGCCCCGCACCACTGGGGCATATTGCCTGCTGCAGCAGCCAGGATCTCTATAGGCTGTAACTCAGTGGGGTGAGCAGAGCAGCTTTATCTTGGGCCTTCCCACTGCCCCTGCCTCCGAAAATGGGCTTTCTGGAAGTAGTTGGCAGTGATGCCATCATGTTACTACCAACTATTTCCAGGCATCGTGCTTTGTGTGAAGAACCAAAAGCACTTTTCTTGGTGAGTAGGGGGCCCTGCAAGGAGGGCGGGGGACCCATGGGAATGCCCTGCATTGGGCCCCACTGCTGCTGGAGCTGGCCCTGGATTGGTCTGGCCCTTTCGTTGACTTGGTAGTTGCCATATTGCAGATCTTTTCCCTGTACGATATGATCTCCTTGCTGGATGCTTTATGCAGAATCCTGTAATAGGAAGAAATGGCTGTTACTGAAATACTTGGACAATTTGGAAATAGTAAACAGAAAACAGAAATAAATTTTTGTCTTCTGTTATGTTTACTCCTTCTTTTTCACTTCCTAGAATCCTCCAGTGGAAAACCTACCAAACCTACTTTGAGCCACCGCATTCCATTGCTTTGAGACTCCATTATCTTGCGTTGACTATACACATGACAAATGTAGTGATAAACATATTTGAACCCTCTTTTGTTCATTTTTCTGAGTATGTATCTGTATGCATTTTTTTCCTTTTTGGCTTTGCCTTTTGATTTATTGGTTTGTGAATTTAAAAACAAATAACGATAAATCTTCTTCCTTCCTTTCTTCAGGAAAAAAAAAATGATTGCAGAACCTGAAACTGTGAATCTGACAACAAATAACACAGCAAAAATTTCCTCCGTGCAAAACGACTGTAAAGGAAGATTATATTCACAAACAGCTGAACTGCGCTTCCATTTGTGAGTGGGCATAATTTCTAGGGAAGCTTTTAGATAGACAGTCTTTCTGCAAGGACTTCCTAAGACAACTGGGAAGCCATTGTTTAGAAAATAAATGATCATAATGGGCTAAATAACCAGCAGTCAGTTGTGTGAAAGAGTGTACAGCAGGCTACTTATAGTTCCCAAAGTTGGCCTGAAATAGATGGAATTATTTTTGTTCGGAAATTAGTCATTCTGTAAGCATGTGTTGTCACCATTCATCAGGGACACCAATTGCTACATAAAACAAGAGAGTGTCCCCTTCAATTGAACAAAATGGCATTCCATCGATATTTTCATAATCTTCTCCGAATTGCTATTTCTTTCATTCTGTAGCTATGAAAAGACTGCAGGGCAATTTTACACCTGCAAGTTGAGACTGAATAATGTATCTGGTAACACAATATATTCTTAACCAGGGTGTTTTTTTTGGGGGGGGGGGCAAGCATGGGGCCCTCAGGTTTTTCAGCAAAGTGTGTTAGCGGAAGTCGACGGGTAGATATGGAATTACTGGCACTTGGACAACCTGGGTTGTAGTGTGGGAAACATTGGAGAGCAAGACAAGAAGTGCAGGCTAGAAAAAGATAAACAACATCAACCCAGGGGTGTAGCTAAAGAAGTGCAGCGGGGTGCAATTGCACTGGGCTACAAGCTTTATTCCTGCCAACCTAGCAGTTTGAAAGCATGTAAAAATGCGAGTAGATAAATAGGTACCACTTCAGTGGGAAGGTAATGGCATATAGTCATGCCAGCCACATGACCACGGAAGTTTGTCCTTGGACGAATGCCGGCTCTGCAGCTTAGAAATGGAGATGAGCACCGCTCCCTACAGTCAGTCATGACTAGACAATTTGGTCATGGGGAAACCTTTACCTTTACCTTTACCTTTACCTTACAAGCTTTATGGGGACAACAAGATGAGCTTGATACTAGTGGCCAAAATTGTGAAAACCTTGGGATGTATGAATAATACCATCATGTTATATACCGTTTGATGCGGAATTTAATGCAGAATGCAGTGAAAAAAATTGTATAATATCTTCATTCTATCAAAAGTTATGGCAAAAATAAATAAGAAAATGAAAATATAACTGTGCTGTTACTTTCTGCTATGACATCACTTCTGGGGCATCATTTTGCCCTCTGCACCAGGCTACACTTTCACTAGCTATGCCAGTGCATCAACCAAAAGGTTACATATGAAAACGAAAGTTTGGCTGCTGCTTGCTTGTCACTTGGGAGGCTTTTCCTAGTAAGAACCACGGGAATGGTTCACAGGAGTGGCAGGAGGATGTCCAGGAGGACTGTGCCTTTTCTCCATGACAATGGACTGAACATGAAATGGGTCCTGCTGCTTCTTCTCTCCCTCCTCACCATTGCTGCTCACTGCTCATCTCACTGTGTGGACCTCCTCTCAAAGAAGAAGGCATGACACTGCCCCCTATCCAATTGCTACTGACAGCTACCATCCCATGGTGGGGATCAGGTCTAGAAGGAGAGAGATGGTAGGAAAATGTGTAGTGCAGTAAGGCGAAAGAGGGTGGGAGGAACTGCAGCAGTTCCAAATTGTCTTTGGATCCAATCTGTTTCATGGGCCGAGTGAGAGGAGGTGACTGCTGCTTCTCTTCCCCACTGCCACCTGTCCAGAAGTGATTTTGGAGGCTGGGGTTAATGCTGTTTCTTGCCAGAGTCCCAATCCTGGCAGCGTGTGCATCCTGACCATGATGAGCTGGGATGCTATACGTTGGGATGGAACATAGCCCAATGGTAGTGCACATGAATTGCATGCAGAGAATCCCAGTTCTATCCCTGTCACATCCAGGTTGGATTGGAGAGGGACTATTGGACAGCTGCTGCCAGTCAGTATCGCCAATACTGAATTAGAGGGACCAAGGGTCTAGCTCTACATACATATATCATACAGCCATATCATATATTCACAAACTGCAGAAAAAGTGCAGGGAAATGCTTCCTGGCAGCTTGCTCAGTAGCATACTGCCTAGATGCTGGCTCCATGTTACTGGAGCTCCAGTCACCCTCAAGAATAGGTAATCCACTACAGTAGGTGGGAGGAATAGGGGCAGAAAGGGGCAAAACTGGATAGGAGGGGGGCATGATGGAGGGAGGTTGCGGGAGAAGCTTGATTAGGTGACAATGGCGCAGTCCAGCTCCTACACTCTATTTTCGTTGACTCCCTGTCCCCTTTCTCTCCTCAGACATCTGCTTGCAACATAAGTAGCGTAGGTCCAAGGAGATCCATTTCAGGTAATGAGGCTTACGCAAGTGTAAGGTGATTTAAATTCCCTTGAAGCCTCCCAGTCTGCCCTCCGACTGGATACAACATGCCTGTTTCTGGCGTGGCTGCCTGCGCAAGCGCAGGGAGGAAGATCGGAATCGGCTCCCAGAAAGCCATTTCCAATTATAAGATAAACTGAATTGCCAAACGGCCTCCGTGTTCAAGGATTGGACCCAAAAAGAAATATGTCACAAATATTTGAAACGGCACCTTTTACAAGAAGCCGTTGTTCAGCAGTTTAAAGAATGAAGGCCATTCTTCAATTCTAAAAGCTTGTTTTTCTGCATTGAAGGGAAAGCGAGAACATTTTTTACCATTAGTTTAATAGATATAGAGTGTTCTACTGTTCCATGAATTATAAAGGCATAATTGGTTGTGTTTGTAACCCTTCCTCCCTCTCATTTGCATCAAAAAGGTATAAAATTTTGTCTATTCTTTTGTTAGGTGAGATTTCTGCTTGGGCACTTTCTTTCCTTTTTTATTTACTTTTATTTATTATAATTACTTAAAAATGATGCCTTTGTGAAGGAGTAAATGGAATGAATAGCCCATTATACTGTGTCTAATAAAGCTTTACATCTTTCTTGGCAAATGCACAGTTTATGCACAGTTGTATGTGCTGACAGCACTGTTGTACTGTAAATGCTCAGGAAGCTAGGCGGCTTCTGTACTTGAGCAACATGGCAAGAGGGCCAATTGATTGTCTGTGTTGCCTTCTCCGTATCAGAACACATTGTGCCTAGTTAAGGCATTGAAGTCAGTAATTATCTGGCTTAGTAGACAAATTTGTCCCCTCCTCATAATGCTTGCCTTTGTTATGAAACAAGCACCATTTCCTAAGAAATTCTTCCTCAGCTCAGAATGCTACATGGGATTCTGCACCAGAGCGTAACAAGGGCGGAGCCTGAAGGGCACCTGCCCAGGGCACTATGCCAAGGGGTAGCACAATTTTCCTACGGACCCACTTTACAAACCTCAAAAAGCAAAGACAAAAGCCCCAAATAGCTTCTCCTACTGTTGCGCAGCAAAACCGCTGTGTTTGGAGTGGTCCCCAGACAGTTTTCTGAGGTCCCTGGTACTTCTTCTGGGTTACGTGGAGGCCCCTCTCTTTGCCAAGGCTTGCATTGGGAATGCTGCATACTTCCTTGCCCATGGTGCTAGATTGTCTAGGTACACCTGTGTTCTGTGCATCCAGAGCCATGTTCATCACAACAGCTTCCTAGAGATTAGGTACTGTATGTCACAGGCTTGAGGCCTTGTCTCTTTGTTTTGCAAAATACCCTGAACTGTGGAGGTGGGGGTGGTAGGCATGGGAAGGGCCTTCTGTTTGAGTCAGGAATGAGCCTGCTGATTGACTCATGTCCCCCTCAGTCCTCCTCTAGGAGGCAAATGCCCCCGGTAAACTGGTGATGTCACTGTAGGAAAACATGAAAACTCAAGCTCACCAGGAATGGAGTCAACTTCATTTTTTGCTATCTGAGAGTCCACAGTGGGAGCTTCAGAGATACGTTTTGGAGATAGCCAAATCCATTTCCTGGGCTTGATCTGCTCGCACAGAACAATACAAACCTCCACCAGTGAAATCACTGGCGCAGGTCCATGTTGACAACCTTTGGTTGCTGGGGCTTACCATTTGTCTCCTCCAGCAACCATAAGTTCCTCGCAGGATCGATCGATCGATCAATCAATCAATCGTTTCAACACAAAGTTCACAAAGCAGTTTACACGCAAATAATAAGAAATGGCTCCCTGTCCGAAAAGGGCTCACAGTCTAAAAAATGCAGCACACCACCAGCAACAGCCACTAGAAAAGATACTGCACGGGGTGAAGAGGGACAATTACTCTCCCCCTGCTAAATATAAGAGGAACACCACTTGAAACAGTGCCACTTTCCCAGTTAGCAGTGTAGCCCTTGCCAGCATAGCTACAACATTGCATGAGGATTTAGGTAGGATTGGGCTTGGAGAGTACCATCAAACCAGTCTGCATTGAGAGTCAGCGTTCTTAGTTTTTCTTTTATGTTCTTGGCCATTTGCAAGCAACACTCAGTTATCTTTTCCCCACATTTGCACAGCTGAAATGATCCACTTGAAATTCCCTGTAAGGAGAAAAAAAAAAGCATCCTCCTTTGAGTATGATTGAAGAACATCGTCTAAGCACACCCTCGTGGTTCAGTGCCTCGCTGTCACCAGCCTTTGTTGCAGCAAAATTGTATTTTCTATAATAATCCTAGGTTTGCACATTTATTGTAATACTAATTACATGACAGTGTTGTTAGCCAGATAATTGCAGGGCTTGTCAATTCAATTCTCATTTAGGTTCAAGAATGAGTCATTTTTTTAAATAAACGTACATGCAGACAAAGAATTCTGCTTTCTGCAAACTCTGATTTGTTTGATTATGACGCTGTGAATTTTTTTAGTTGTAAAGAACAGGGCCGTAAATATGTTTGGATAGTCTATCAGGAACTAAAGTGCAATTTTGAAGATTTGCAGCTTTCTACAGTAACGTAATATTAGGTTCATGTTGGATATAACCCTATTAGGGAGCAATCCTACCCTGGGGTTGCGGCAGCACAAGTCCCTTGTTGCAAATGCACCACAAAATGTGTCTGCACCACTCTCAGAGTCAGGGAGGCCATCACATGGACATGCGCCATCCTCCCTTACTCCAAGAGTGGTCCAAACGTGCTTTACGGTGCATTTGCAACACTCCTGGGCCAACACAACTCCAGGTTAGGATTGTGCCCTTAGTGATGGAATTATCCTAGAACTGGAGGGGTAGTCAGAAGAGGAAATATGAAGGAATTTTATATTTGGATCTGTACTTTTCTTTATTTCAATGCAGGAAGTTTATTTTTTTAAAAAAATCTGGAATTAGATTCTGAGTTATGTTCATTTAATCACATTGAGAACTCAGGAACATCTGCTGTAGCTAAAGCTGAGTGTTCTTCCCACAACAAATAATGAAGTTCTGCACCCAAGAAAGTCACATTTTGCAGCCTGCATGAATCATGCAAACTGTACAAGGGCTTTGTGCAATGTCTCTTATTTTGTATAATTCTGGTTATTTTTCTGGCAAATCAATCTGAGTTTCTTCTCATGGGGAAGGGAGGGGCGAGGAGGTTCACTTTGGTCAGACAACCTTCCCCTTGGACCAGTGATGTCATGCACCCACTACGCACCACTACGTGAGTACCGGTTCCTAGAAGTTGAGCTGGCCCCGCCCACTCGAAGCTGGCCCCTGCTATTTAACCAGGGAACAGTTGAAGCAAACTATATATATATGCATCTCTAGAAAGCAAAGCAATAGAAGTTAAATCAACACTAACCACAAGCTGAAGTTATTACAAACATGATCACATCCATGGCAACAATCATGACATCACTTCCGGCTTATGACATCACTTCCGGTGGGTGGACCCTGACAAGTGCCAATCAAAAGTGAGTACCTGTTCCTAAATCATTTGGATGACACCACTGCCTTGGACTGTGTGAGATTGTGCCCGCATTGTGTCTGGCATAGTTCTTTGTAGCCATTAGGACTACAAGCTTGTACAAAACGTGGCACTTGGTGAATTCTGCACCAAGTGCCACATTTTGTGCTACCACAGGATTGTGGCCCACACACAGCCCTATCTGTAGCTATAGGAAGGATGGTGGAGGATGGCTGAAGCACCCCAACTTTTTGAAGCACCCCAAATTTGGAGCTGCAAATTGCCCACTCCACAGGGTGCTTTGCAAGGAGCAGATGTTTGTCTGCTGTCTAATTTTGCTGAAGAATGCATAGCATTGTGAAAGGTCTAATCATTAACAATGGCCTTTATTCTCTGGAAAATCGACAAAGCGTGAAATAATTACGGTTCTTTTTTGGCATTTGCTTGTTGTGACCTTGCTGTGTTGAGATGAAAGGGGAATCAGAAACTGTAGGATGAAAACGGTGACTATTTCAAACTATGCACTATTTTGAGTGTCTAAAGGAAGGCTAGTCACCCAGGAACCAGAACGGTGACTTCATCCCTCCATTTCCATTTCTGGAATGCAATGTCACAACGCTGTGCCTTCTCTGGTTTCCATCTTGTTTCCTCAGAGTGCAATCCCAGGGACCCCTGCGAGTAGCACCCTGCGTTGGTGCTAAGTCTCCCAGACTGGCGGTAGTTGTAGTGAATTTGGCTGGTGCAGGGGTGGTTCTGGGAGGGTGGGAGGGTGGTTCTGGGTAGGGGTGGAACTGGGCAGTGGGTGGGCTTGGGATGCACCCATTAGGCCTCGTCCAAGGCTTCGTCCCCAGGCCACATGGCCCTGATTTGGGCCACGCGGCTTCCTCGGTTCTACGCCTGCAATTTTGCAGGCGCAAATCTGAGGCACCCATAGCAGAGGCTGGCACCTCTCCTGGTGCAAGGGCACAAATGTGCCCCCTCACCAGAGAAGTTCCTGGTGCCTCCTGAGCTGTGTTGGAGGCAGCGCAGGCCAGAGGCGAAAATAACCTGTGGCAGCCCATGGCACGAGCCATGGGCGCCATTCTTCAGGGGGGGCGCCGTTTGGCGCCCCTGGGCCCCGCCCTCACAACATTGCACGCCGCCGTGCGCCCCCTGTTCTTTCTGTTTGCTCGTGCCGGCCTTAAAGAGCTGGCAGGAGCAAACAGAATGTGGCTGGGGCGCCGCGTTTTGTTCGCTGCTGCCGGCCCTTTAAGGCCAACGGCAGCAAACAGAACGCGGCGCCCCAGCTGCGTTCTTTCTGTTCGCTCATGCCGGCCTTAAAGAGCCAGCAGGAGCGAACAGAACACAGCTGGGGCACCGCGTTTTGTTCGCTGCCGCCGGCCCTTTAAGACCAACGGCAGCGAACAGAACGCGGTGCCCTGGCCGCGTTCTTTCTGTTCGCTCGTGCCGGCCTTAAAGAGCCGGCAGGAGCGAACAGAACGCGCCTCTTAGAAGGGGCGGGGCGCTATGTCATGACGTCACAATGTGACGTCATGACGTTGCGTGCCCCTAGGGGCGCATTTTCATTGGGTGCCATGGGCGCCCTTTCAAATAGATCCGCCCCTGGCGCAGGCTCGCTAGTCTGCCTGCTCTAGCACAGTTTAGGATTGGGCTATCAGTGTCACTCAGAAGTGAGCTCATTAGTTTGCTCAGAGCACCATGAGTAGTCTTCTCACTTCCCATCCTTGCTGAGGTATGGATGTATCTAACATGCCATTTATCAGCCCAGTCCCAGCTGGGATTTACAACAGTGGCATTTTAGTTTCATTGTTGTAAATGGCCATACAGTGGTGAGTTGGTACCCATTCCAAAACAAACAGTGTCAGTGTCAGAGGCCCCATTGTCACTCCTGCCTTCCAGCTAGAACAGATAAGCTGGCGGGGGAGGGAATGTTGGGAGGAATGGGATGGTCAGGGGGAAGAACAAGGGACTATTTGGGCAGAGTGGCAGAAGGTAGAATTGGGAAGGAGAGGGTGGAGCCTGGAAGCATCAGGATGTTAGGATCATTGTATTCTGGCACTGTCTTATTAGAACACGGTAAGCATTGCGATAATATACTGATATTTAAGACGCAATCCTAGTGCGCCCATCGCGTCGATGCTACATTATAGTGTTGACGCAACACTGTGAGCACTGATGCGGGGACGCTGATCGGCACCCCTGCGTTGGTGCTTGAACAATGGGACCGGTACTGCAGGTAGCGTCGGTCCTGTTGCACCTGCGCTGAGCCTCTCTCGCATTGGCCGAAGGTGCAAGGGAGGCTCGATGTCAACGCAGGGGTGCTGGCCAATGCGCCTTTGGCCAATGCAAGAGGCTCAGCATGGGTGCAATGGGACTGGCACTGCCTGCAGTGCCGGTCCCATTGCTCTAGCTCCGACGCAGGGGTCTGGACACAGAATTGGCAGGGGGTGGGATGGAGGAGGTTATGGGCAGGCCATGAGCGGGCTCCAGATTCGGCCATAAGGCCGAATCCTAAGACTGATTGGGAGGTTGTGCGGCCCTGATTCGGGATGAGGGGTCTCCTCGGATCTGTGCATGCTGTTTCGCAAGCACAGATCCGAGTAGCACAAAGAGGCAGCTGGAGCCTCCCCTACGGTAAGGGCGTGAATGTGCCCTTGCCGCGGGGAGGCTCCACAGGCCGGCCGGCTTTGCCAATCCAGCACAGTACAGGATTGTGCCCTTAATCTCTTGGTGGAAGCAAAATTTTGCATGGCCAAAGAGAGGAAAGAAAAAGAAGCTATACGAGTTGATGCATGGGTTGTTAAGATCTGGGACACAGCTTCTTTGATTCAATTGTTTTATTAAAACCAAGGAGGAATGAATTCCGTTGATTAAAACAATGGGCAAAATTAACAACTTCAGATCCTTTTCATAGTGTGTTTGAATTTGCAGTGATTATGATTTACGACCTTTCAGACGGCCATTAAGTTTATGGTGTTCTCTTTTGATCTTGATGCCCCAGCCTAGTAGCACAAATGCCATCAAGTGCCTCTTGAGCTTAGTTCCTGATTGACATACCAGAGAGGGAAATCTTAGCAAATGAACAAAGAAGTAACAATATGAAATGCAACATGAATCTCTCTTGCCCTTGGGGTGTTTTCTGCACAATGGGATAAGGAAACTTGAGAGACAGCTGCATTTGCTTTAGAGCCAAAATGCAAGATTTTCATCTCCAAGGCTGCAATTCAGCACCTTTCAGAAATAGTAAATTAAAGGCATTCCTACTGTTACTACTGCACATCAGTAAGAGAAGCCAATTCTGTGAATGATGGGGTTTTCTTTGCCATGTTGAAATTGTTTGACCTGTTGTGCATATCTCTGACTGCCTCTGCTAACAAAAGCCTAATTTGACGCTTATAAAGAAGGAGTCAGTCCTAGCATATTTGGAGTTTTGTTCCAAAAGGATTTGCACCGGGGAATCCCCAAACCAATAAAGTATAGGAAACAATCAGAAATGAGTCAATGCTCCAAAACATTATGGCAAGGTTCCCACCAAATCCTCCCTATTAAACACAGAAGATTGAAAATGTGTAATTAAAAAGGTCAGGGGCTTGTCACTTGCTGTGTTGCTGCTATATCACAGGAGACTCTGGGTAGTCAAGGGCTACTCAGAATGGTGGGATAGACATAAGATTTTAATTTTAATATGTATCAATTTGTCACAGAATTCCCTTGGTACTTTTGAGCTGAATTATGAGCCATAAAGTGTCACTAAATATCTCATTATTTTCATAGCTCCATAACGCAGCCTTGCATTTACAGGCTTGTAGGCTTAGCGCAGGGCTTCACAGACTCCAGGATAACGACAAATCGGTAATAAGTTAACTGCTTTAATGGTCAAAGAATAGTCTTCAGAAGTAGCCAAGCTCTAACCCCAAACTTCATCTTAACCTTACATTCCCTAGGAATTACTCACTTTAAGAGTCTTGTTATACCATTGACCAGGACACACCACAGGTCTTGACATCCACAGGGCATAACCTGTGCAGATTTAAGTTATTCACAATGGCATGTGCCAGTGCACATTGAGAGAGCAATCCTAACTTGGAGTTAGGCTGGCACAGTTAGCCCAGCAAAGATTGGCTGGCAGAAGAGCCACTGTGAAGCATATTTGAACCACTCTTGGAGTCCCGGAGAATGGCGCACATCTGTATGCTTGTCTCTCTGAGAGTGGTCCAAACATATTTTACAGTGTCCCTTGTGCTGGCCAAACGTTGCTGGCCTAACTGTGCCAGCCTAACGCCAGGTTAGGATTGCAGTCTTAAGCATCTTTGTATACAAAGACTTCAGATTCTCATCTACTTTGTCTTTGGACAAGTTTGGCTGATATGCTGAACTGACCCTTCTCAGTGTATGGGGCAAAAGCATTGGGGAGGGGAAAACATCTCCCTCCATTCACTCAGTCCATTATCTAATTTTGTGTGGAGGAAAGAGGTTTAGAGCGCAATCCTATACCTGCGTTGTGCTGGCGCTACGCTCCTGTGCCAGCCCAGCGCTGTTACAAATGTGCCGTCAAACGCATCTGCACTGGCAAGTTGGTGCTGGACTGGCGCAAGCAGCAGCATCGATGCTTGGGTGCCGCCACAACCGTTGGCTGCGCTGGTCATGGACCGGTTGAACTCCGGCGGTGCTTGGTCAGCGCAAGACCTCGCTGGGGGCATTCCAGAGACGTGCTGGGGGGGGGGTAACTGGGGCACGCAATGGGCGGCAACGGGGGCGGTGATGCACACCATGCGTTGTGATGTATCCTAAACCCAGCCCCCAGCCAGGGCGGCCCCGATTCAGGTCGCTGCTGTGCACGTGCACCTGCACCTGCAGAACAGCAGGCGCAGATGTGAGCAGCCCCATAGGGCTGGCTGGGGCTTACCTGGGTGCAAGGGGAAAACCTCCCCTTGCCCTGCGCTGAGCTTCCTGCTGGGATTAGGATATGTCCGTGCTATGTTGGCCTTACTATGTCAGCCTTACTTAAGATTGCACTGCCCATCCCAATTTCCAACCGAAATAAAAATCCAGGCTACTTTAAAGTAGAATCTAGAAGGCGTATGAAGGCAAATCTTACTATGTATGACCACATCACACTTATCTAGGGACTTTTGACCATATCCTATCCCATATCCTATCCCATATCCTATCCCATATCCATATCCTTTTGACCATGTGCACACCCCCTGCAGACTGGTACCATAAAAAAAAGAAGGAACCCAAACTGGTTAAAAAATTTATCTGGTGATGGGGTTAATCACCATCTTTGCTATTAGGTGATGTCGCACCAGTGTGCAGGGTGGGAGAGGTGCGCGCAGTGCATTTCCCCTCAATGCACTGAAAAGGGCTGGTTTAGCGTATCATTCAAATTATCCCTTTGCAAAGTAAATATACAGTAGAAGCAATAAAGTTTTAGTTATTCTAAAATCAATCGCTTACTCTGGGTTGGGTGGCTACTACTTACTACAACCTATGTGAGAGCAGTTATAATAGTAGCCAAGTCTGTGAGATGAAGAGAGATTCTTGAGAAGGTTCTTGAGAGAGAGGGTTCCAGCAGACTTGCATGGTAGGTGTTTGTGTGACTGTCAGTGCAATCCTAAGTAAGGCCGACATAGCAGGGCTGTATCCTAAAGTCCATTAGGAGGCAGCAGAAGCAACGTGCAGGACAAGCCCCAGTTGCCCCTATGGGCCTGCTCAGATCTGCGCCTGCTGTTTTGCAGGCACAGAGGAATGTGGACAGGAGCGGCCCAATTGGGCTTTAGGATACGACACTATGGCCATCTTGCATCACAACCCCTGTCTCCGCCCACGGCGCTGCCCAGTTATGCCCACAGTGCCACCCAGTTGTGCCCCCGGCATGCCTCTGGAACGCCCTTGTGGAGGCCCTGTGCCAACTGAGCGACACCGACGCTTGACTGGCGCAAGGCCAGCACTGCTGACAGTCACAGTGGCGCCCGAGTGCTAGCACTGCTGCTTGCACTGGTCCAGTGCCATAGCGCCAATGCCAACATGTTGACAGCACGTTTGCAACAGCGTTTGGCCAGTGCAACAGCTTAGTGCCGGGGTATAGGATTGCACTCTGTGTATCTGAAGATGACACAGAGCCTTAGTTTTGGAGCTTGTACCTCGATAGGGATATGCACATGGGTCCCATCTACATGTACAGCATACATGTGGAGAAGGAGGCAGCGTCATGCATGCCTGATGTCCACATGTTCAATTGAACATTGGAAAGGGGAGACTGTGTGTACAGCTGATTGTTCAGGGTTCCTGATTGGGTGTTCCTCGTTTCTTATGTTCCTTTGAATGTGAGAGCAATGTGGGGAGTGCAGGAGGTGGGGAGTGCAGGAGGTGTATACATTGGTGTTATTCTGCCGGAACGCTGGGCGGGACATCCGGGTGATCGACAGCCCGCCCGTCGCGTTCCGCAGCGTTACGCCATTTGCGTAATGTACGCAAGTGGCGTAATTGGTTATGCAAACGGCATAATGCTGCGAAAAGCGACGGGCAGGCTGTCGATCATTCGGATGTCCCGCCCAGCGTTCCGGCAGAATAACACCACTGGGTGTATACCTCCTCTCACTTTCAAAGGAACATAAGTCATGTGTGCATAAGGCATGTGCATAAGTCTTACATGTGCATGGCTCATAAACATAGTAGCTCTATTCAGGTGTTACATTGCGTTGGTGGTGTTTTGCACAACAGGAAAACAAGAGTGCATAGATTGCATTTAACTGCAACAACAAATGTTTTGCATAGGGAGCAATCAGATTTCACTGGGAGTGACAGCACACCAGCACGCCTCTCCCAACATGCTCTCTGTCTGTCTGTCTGTCTGTCTGTCTGTCTGTCTGTCTCTCTCTCTCTCTCTCTCTCTCTCTCTCTCACACACACACACACACTTATTTTCCTGTAATCTCTGAAATCAAAGGACATGTCGTTAATTAATCCTGCCTGAAACATTTATTATAATCTAGCCCCATCTGCTAAATCCTATATGGGTTTATGACGTTCCACTTTTATTACTCCATTGGCTGTTCCCTTTCACCCCTGAGATCATTAGAGACATATTTAGTGCCTAATCTCTAGTTAGGCAACATAGCTGAAAGGGCCGCACACAATGTGCACCCATCACATTATAATTGGGGATGAATCAAAGAAGCAAAGACACATTTATTTATTTTATTTATTATTAGATTTTTACCCCGCCTTTTGTGCCCGGAGGCACCCAAGGCGGCATTACAATATATATATTAAAAATACAATATAACAATTAACATTAAAAACAGTTAAAAACAGTATTAAATAACAATAACAATCAAGATTAAAAACACAAACAATTTAAAAACAATTTAAAAAACAAGCCCCGTGGATCATAATAACCAGCCAGCCAGCCTGTCAACAGTTAAAAGCTTCCAGGAATACACCAGTGATGAGAGAATAAAAGAAGCATTACTGAATAAGCAGCAACTTGATATAAAATCCTTTGGTATGGGAGAAGAAAACAAATGGAGTGAGGTACCAACGTGGTTTTTCAAAGTTCTTTTTTTAATGTTTTCTAAGATCATATTATTTGGACATATAAATCAGAAAAGTTTGATCCTTCTGTTTTTCATTCCAAAGGTCAGGCTGTTGTAAAACAAACTTGTGTTATGGCTGCAGAATTTCATTTTTGTGAGTATTCTATTATTTGAATGGTTCCTTGAAACCATAATTTCATGATCAAGAATGAAATTGGCATGATGACGCTAATATTCGCCAGTTATGAATTCCAAGCTCCAGAATGCAGGCATTGAAATTTGTTCACCTTATGAGAAAAAAATGTTCAGAATGAATATAAATTTAGCAGTCTCAAGCTAGAAGAGAGACATATAAACTGATAGTAAATAAAAATAGAAACTATTGGCATGGCAAAGCTGTATCGAGATAGACAGGACTAGACAGATCCATCATCAACCACTGCAACTGATCTGTTTTAAATTTCTGCACTTCCTTCTCCTTGTCATCCTGCACTTAAACATTTTTGTATGTCACAAAGTCCTATCAGATGATTTGATAGTAGATTCTCAGCTAATACTTTGGCTAGAAGTTTCCTGAGTTTGAGAGTTTACACGGCTCTCAATCTTGCCTCTCGCTGCTGGCTAGGGAAAACAAAAACAAAAGGAATGATGGAGAATTAAAAGACTCCAGTGGGACAATGGGATTGTGGATCTCTTGGGATTCATTCATTCTGAGTGAGTCCAGCTTGTCGCTGAGTACTGTACCAAAGTGAATGAAAAGTAGCCCAGTTTGTCGCATGTTTCTGCTTATCCTGAACTGAATGCAGATCCCTAGCAAGGACCAGGCAAATTATCCAAAAGCACTTAAGAGTACACCAACAGTAAATATGAAACTTGCTTTGAAACCAGCATTAAAAAAGGATAGAATCACTTTTTCTCATGACTTCTAGGTTACGAGTCAATGCCATCACCAGTGATTCTGTAACCAGAAAGCATGACCTATTTTATCATCCCTTAATGCAAAGACTGCATTCAAAATGCCTGCAGCTGCCTTGATTTCTATCGATAAGTGAATGCTGTTGCAGATATAAGTGGCTTCAACTTTCATATGGTTAGAAAAGGCACAGCAAACAACAATTACTTATTTTTGTTAGCAAACTATCTTCCAAAGCAGTGCAGAGGCACTGTACTGTGTCATACTGTGAGCAAATCGATACATTCACTAAAGGACAGTTTATTGCTGATGTCTTTTCTTAGGCTACAGCAAAAAATAAAAAATAAAAATAAAAATAAATCGTGACAGCAATAATGTTTTGAAATGGTGAATTGAAGAGATTGCATTATTTGCCTTTACTTTTTAAAGAGCCATAATATACAATGTATTATCATTAAGAATAATCACTAGAAACAACTGGAATTTGTGAAAGACATTCTTTAAGATGGCAATGGAAGGATGGATGACGGGCAGCACAATCCTAGAGGGGGCGGAGTGCTGACGCAATGTTGTGGCGTCAGCGTTCCACGATTAGCGCCAATGCAGGAGCACCTAGCAGCACCCCCGCATCAGTGTTAAAGCAACAGGAACGGCACTGCTGGTAGCGCCAGTCCTGCTGTACCTGTGCAGCGCTTCCCTCGCGTTGGCCGAAGTCGGCCTGTGCGATGGATTCTCTGTCCCGTATCCGGAGGCGGGACCTGGGCGGGCTTGGGAGGTGGCCATACGGCCACTTCCTAAGCCCATCACTGAGGCCGCGTGGCCCTGATTCAGGGCTAAAGAGTGGGCGCAGATCCGAGGAGCACATAGGGGAGGCTGGAGCCTCCCCTACACTAAGGGAACACACACTCCCTTCCTTGGGGAGACTCCAGCCTCTCCTAAACAGCGTTGGATATGGCTCTGGCCTGTCGGCCTCGCCAGTCCAGCGCTGTTTAGTATTGCGCCCTGAATTGGTTGTAAATAGCAAAAAGCTTGGTAAAGTCAATATACACAGAGGAATATTCCATGGTGATTTGCTATCCCTGATCTTTATTATGTCCCTGATGCCATTATCAATAAGGCGATGACTATGAAACCTCCAGGTCATCAGGAGAGAGAGAGAGAGAGAGAGAGAGAGAGAGAGAGAGAGAGAGAGAG